>PYXC01002239.1:1532500-1597500 GCA_015244755.2 Tenualosa ilisha | reverse complement strand
TGATAGCTAATGCTACTACATATATATATTTTATATATATATATTTTACATTTATCCACCATCAGTGTGATGCATTTTGATCACTTGAGACTGATGATAATAAATTTGTAAAAAAAAGAATCCATTTAACAACTGAATGTGCATTGCATCTTACAAGCCCAGTGATTCTCACTAGATACAAATATTCAAAAGGAAAAATGTGAATAACAAGCATAGAGGACCACAAAAAGGCTGGTTGCAATTCCAAGTCTGTCTTCTGTGCATTATGGCACATTGTAAAAATATGCACGTAAAAAGAGCTACAGTGGCATGCTATCCTGCAACAAATTTCCACTCAACAAATCAGCAAACGCAACTGAAATTAAATAGCCTTGCTCAATCGTTAGCAATAGCAACCTGAGCCATTGATGACTCCACTGCGTAGAGTCATCAGGAACTATTCCTGGGGTGAAGCTTGAGCTGGCCTACCTCCATCACTTACTACATCGTGAGATCCCTGGGCAGGAGGTTCTCCGTTATGTGACATCGAAGACGTGGCGTAAGCAAAGCAAAATCGTGCTTTTTTTTTTTTTTTTGGAGACAGAAGCCTTCCAGTGTTCTCCTCTAAGCACTCTCATGCCCTGAGTGAAAGACAAGCTTTACTGCCTAATATGGGATCAAGGGCTAATAATTGCCTTGGCAGGAAGCAGAAAAAAAAAAAACAAGCTGTGGCTTGTCCAAGAGGATTAAAGCGAGAGAGAAGGGAAACCACTGACAGGACCTACAGGGAAGCTTCAGGACAGGTCGGAGTCTCTCAAACTGGGATCAGGAAATCGACAAAGTGACACATGATGCTATCCAAGAAGTCCGCCCGCTAGCTAAAACCATCCTCGAGTTGCAAAGTTGTTGACTCACGTGGACAAACCAACAAACAAACAAACAAACACACGCATTTGGCATCAACCCTCCGTTGTTCTGTACAGCCACACAAGAGTGACCCGTAATGAGAGGGTTTGGGATAGAGCCGTCCATCTAATCCAGTCCTTCTTGACACATTAGAGCGGGGAGCCTGCATAATTAATTACTGCAGTGGAAATGTCTCCACGGAGAGCGGAAGGGCACAAGTGCTCTCCACAAGCGCCCGTTGATTGATGGAGCGTTGGCAGAGCGTTGATGGAGCGTTCCTGCCGGCTGAACGACCGAGCCCACAGACGACTGGTGAAGGGGCAAAGCCAGTAGCGCAGAGCCTGTGTCCTAATGAGCACAGAGAGGAGAGACATGAAAGAGAGAGCGAGAGAGAAAAAGTCAGGGACAGAGAGAAAAAGATAGAGAGTAATGGGAGCAAGGCGAGGGTGAGAAATAGAGAGAGAGAGAGAGGGAAAGAGCAGGGTAGACAGAAAGAAAGAAAGAGGGAGAGAGACGGAGAGAGAAGGAAAGTGAAGAAAGCAAGACAGGCCTAGATATAGAGAACAGAAACTGGGGGGGGTGGGGTGGGAGACATAATATGCAGTGAAACTTCATTAGGCGCCCTCACACTCCAACCAGTAGCCAACACTGGCAAAATATCCACTTTGGCATCTTCAGTAGATGTTTCCTCATGTAATACAGGGTGACAATGACAGCCACAGCAACAGTGGCCAAGAACTAAAGCCACACTCCAGAACTAATGCATATAAAAATATGTAGCATGGAACAGAAACTAAACCATAAGTAAATATGTATGTCACATAACTGGTTTGTCTGCTTTTTCTGAGTTGCAGCACCATATGCCAACAGTGTCAACATCACAATCTCATATTTGTGCAACACAATTCAAAAATGTCTTTGGTTGATGAGAGCAAGGCATTTAAGAGGAAAACGTCCAATACTGAGATAGCTACTCCTCTCCACAAACACATCACTGAGGGTACAAGAAGCTTGTAGTGGGGTTTTTACAGGTGTTCCCCTTCTAGATCTCTTTGTGTGTCCTCTTTCCTCTCTGCATGCAGCCCTCGATCGTCAGATAGCGACAGGCTAGTTAGGGCTGACATACATTCTACCATGCTAAAGGGGCCACTGTTGTCAATGCTCCCCTGTGGAAACCTGTTTTCATCTAAGCTGTGCTAATTTCATTAGCAACGGACGGCCAGGGACAGGCTCACACCTCCCTCCGCCAGACACTGGGAGGATGGTGAATGGGGGGATGGGGGATGGGGGAGTGGTACTGATGCAGTGAGAGAAACAAGGACATGGATCGAAGGAGGGGGTGGGATGGGGTGGGGGTGTGTTGGCTGTGGAAAAGCTACTTTCAACAAACCAGCCTTTTGTGTGTGTGTGTGTGTGTGTGTGTGTGTGTGTGTGTGTGTGTGTGTGTGTGATTGTGAAGGGAAAGAAAAAACAGTAAAAAACTAATTCTATTTCTAGCTACTTTCATTTTGAAGCCAATCGTTGTGGTGGTTGTGCATGTGTAACCCACCCCACCCAAACCATCCAGCCCCCTGCCTAGCCCATGTCCTTGCCCAGAGGTCAGTGAGGAATTGGGCAACACACTGGAAAGCTGAGAATAGCAGGGGGAGAATAGGGCAAAGGAGAGCTGCATGGAGCTCCAGGAATGGAGAGAGGAAGAGGAGTAGGAAGAAGAGAGGCACAGAAGAGAGAGAGAGAAAGAAAGAAAGAGAGAGAGAGAGAGAGAGAGAGAGAGAGAGAGAGAAGAACTAGGGAAAGGAAAAAGCAAGACCAAAAGAGACAGACCATGACTAAAACCAGAGAGAGAGAGAGAGAGAGAGGAAAAGGGAGGAAGCAGAAGGACAGGCGGTTCCCACTCAGAGGAACGCCCCTGGAGAAGGGATCAATGGCGGCCGAGTGGTTTAATGAATTTGGCCATGGGCCAAATGGGCGGATTATTGCCGGTGTCAGCCAACAGACAAGCAGTCAGGACAACGGCACACGGGAGGGTGTGTGAGGGGCCACCAGTGCCAGAAGGGGGTGCCCAGTGGGAGCACACTGTGAGTTGGCCCAGCCCCACCTACCTAATGGAACATGGGACATTCCCCCGTCCTCCTCTGGGGAAGACAATGTCCAAAAGATGAGTTCTTTTCACACAACCCACTCAACTTGTTCAATTTGCATAATACTAGCATTTCTTTTTGCACAAAGTCAAAGTCAAAAATGTTAAATGGAGAAGACAAGAGGCAGGCTATGTTACGCACCGTAAGTGTCTGAACTGAAAGCCAAAACATAGGCCTAGCAATTGGAATGTGGATGTGAGCTTCAAATCAGCTGCTGAGTTTACCAAAAATACATTCATTAGTTAAAAAGTAAGCGGGGCACATGGGTAGGCTGCCTAGTGTGGAGTAAGCAGCCTGTGCAATACACCTACTGCCAGCATTACCACTCATCTTTGCACCAATCAACCGCAAAAGTGAAAAACAAACACTGTGATGACTCCGGTATGAAACCTTTGCCTCTGTTTAACTGATATGAGAAGATTGGATTAGATAGACAGATAGAGATAAATACGCACTTAGCACACGTGTGGCAGTGGCCATATGCCAAACGTGGTGCCCTAGATTTGCAGGTCTAAGACGCATGTCAGTGGTGTTTATTTCTAAGCGGTTAGAGCTAAAGAATATGGATTTGTCCTACCCTGCATGGGGAGGGGGGTTGTTGTGACAGAAATGAGAGTTAAAGGGTGGGCTCTCACTTGAGAGATCATTACAGCTGCAGCACCACTGTCAACACAGTGAAGACGAAGTGGGTGCAGTGCCGGTGTGACAGGAACAATAGAGGCGGCCGTAAAAAAGCATGCTAGCGTGCGGGACCTGCCTTGACATTGGAGAACACGGAGCAGGGGCCGCGGAAGAAATATGGCGGTGAGTCACGAAGCTGGCAGGTCAGGGAGCAGCGCGTGGGGGCAGATCGAATGTCTAAAAGGACACTCGCGGAGGCCCTAAATCAGGGGTCATCACATAAATATTACCTGGAGGCCACATATTCCCACCACGGGGGGGTTACTCTGGCTGCATATCTTAAAGGATTCCTTCCATAATGCACCTTGTGACAGAGAAACTGAAGGATGGTGCTTATAGCCTTGGTGTTTGGGTTGGCTTTAGATCTGAACAGTGGGGGACTGACTCAGTTTGTTAATCAAAGCCCCATGTATTACCAGACAAGAGGAAGAGGAATCACAATATCATCATCAAAGGAACAAGAAACAAAACCACCGCGGCATTAGACTCTGTAACAGTCACATATTTCCGAGCACAGCTGCCAAGACTGGACTCTGAAATGCCTTGTAAGAATCAATAGGCTTCTAAAGCTTCTTGCAATTCCCTGTTTAAATGAGCCATCTTAGGCAGGCCTTGACCGCTTTGGCTCATGCCTTTAATGGGGTTTCCTGTAAAAAAGGGGTTTCTGGAGCCCTGATTGCTGTAATCTGATGCCCCAACTTGACCTGGATGACAACATGGAAATACAATGCCTTCCAAATGTCTCAGAGCCAAAAAGAGATGACAGCTGATAGTTGTCCATAATCAACATAAGGCCTCTACTGGGGGGCAGATCTGCCCCTTCTGGGCTATGGGTAAGAGAAGAGAGGAGAGGAGGAGGAGGAGGAGGAGGAGAGGAGAGGGAAGGAAGGAAGGAGAGGGAAGGAGAGAAGTGGAAGGAAGGTGGGAGGAGAGGAGGAGAATACAGGAGAAAAGGAGAAAAGGGAAGAACAGAGGAGAGAGGAGGAAATGAAGAGGAGGGGAGGGGATGTTAACAAGTGCAAATAAAGCTGTTGCCTACATTTTTCAAGCAGATTCCCAAAAGAATGGCCTGCAAGCTCACTGAAGTCAAAAAGGCTCAACAAGAAGCAGCTGCTCAATACAATCCAGGCGCTGATGAAGTCTAGGGGCCTGAGGGGGAAGGGAGGGATAGGCTGATCAATAACACTACTGATCATGCAACAGCCTTCAAATGTCATTTCACTGCATCAATACGGCATGGCAGAACTATCCATAAATATTCACTCACGGGTAAATGAATGGAACTCCAATTGGTGAAACGCCCATATTTTACACATCAACAAAAAACAAACTAGCAAAAAATAAACAAAACAAAGAGAAGATCAAAGGCAGGAGAAATAGGCTGATGCTAATGAAAGAACAAAACAAGCAAGGACGCATTTTGATTGGCTATTGTTAGATCATCCTGCTATTGGGCTCTTTCACAAGTGGCCATATTGTTGACATGCCGTTGCTGCAATAGCTATTCTTGCTGGCTAATTTCAATTGAATGTTAACTTTCAGTCTTCCCTCTTTGTAAATTACATTTAGCCTAATTAAAGTGTTTGAATCTTTGCTCTAAAGTAGAAACACTGCAAGCTGTTTCCTCCTGTGCAATCATCAGTCCAATTCCCCCTCATGTTTTTGGGCAGTGTGTGTCAAAAAGCTAGTATAGGTGTGACAGACAGCTGCATTAACTGACTGATTCTATGTCAACAATATGGCCACAGATGCCTCTGTGATGCGGATCGAAAGAGCCTAGTTGTGATCTGCATACGGCAGCATAGTCAGACATGCAGCCTTGCTGGTAGCTCCAGGCTTAGGCTAACAGAAAGGCCCCGTTGTGTTGTGTTGTGTCGTGTCGTGTCGTGTCGTGTTGGCCCTCTCCTGCATTATCTGTGTGATCTGTAATATGACCCATAATCTCCCATGATCTCCTCAGGGCCATGTGCCCAGGTCAGGACCCTCCCTATGCGCAAACAACTAAACCAGTTTGTCCTGTACACTTAGGTCTACCACTAGTCAGAGAAGCAAATAAAAATAAAAATAAATAAATAAAAGGTGGAAAAATACAGAAGCTCTACCCATGTACATGATTCATTCATATTGCAAATTAATATTTCAGCAGTGAAGAGGCCTGATCTATATATTCATGACTGCACACAAGCCCTCACAAGGCTTCAAGTCTCCCTCTCAGAGAGAGAAAAAAAAACAAAAAAAACAACCAAACCAACCCAAGGCTTATGGGCTGGTCTGTAATTATGGATATCGCCCAGCTGTGTGACTGACACAGAGTAGCCGATGGCAATGCATTACCACACAGGGAACCAGTAATAAAGAAATGGAAGTCTGCCTACCTCTGAAGCATCGAAGGCTAAGGAATTATGACTCAAACACCACCACCTGCAGCACCACTACTACTGTAGTTCCATAGTCTCCAGGAGCTCAACTGGAGTGAACTACACAAGGCTTTGACCAGTGGTGGAATGGAAAGGAAGACAGAGAGAGAGAAGGCGGGGGGGGGATGGGGTATCACCAGCACAGACAGGGGCTAGATCCGAGAATCAAATCAGCCTCTAAGGTAAATGATCAATATTGCAGGCAATACCTTAAAATACTCACCTAACAAAGCCCCAAAAAGGAAGAGTGTCCTAAGCCATCCAATCACTATATTTGTGAAGAAGGTGTTCTCAAACAAGTGATTGTGAAACATTACGTATCAATTTACAGGCCTACTACAAACATCCGTGGAATCACACTGAGGATCCCTTAAAAATCTATCACCGCCCCTCTGCCCAGACACAATAGATCCGATCCGATTGGCCGGCCCATAAAGGGTGCCTTGTCTTATCACATCTCGTCTCGCATCTTCACTTCACAAGCTTTTCCTGCTGTTGTCATGGCAACCGCCAAAGGTTACACCCCCCTCCCCCCGTCCCCTTCCCCTTTTCCACTTGTCACTGTTCATTGAAAATAAACTGAATGCAGTCTATACAGCCAGTGCATGGGCAGTGCATGAACATATGAATCAGATAGCCTAGCCTAATCATAGAATGAAACTTTCGGCATAGTAAGAAGCCATTCATTGAGAGAGCTAACCATGCTAATGCAATGTATGGTACCAGGAGTGGTTATGGCAGGCGTGTGAGAACCACAAAATACTGTTTGTTGTACTGTATTCTTACCACCTCCATGTGTATCACAGATACACAAACGCACACACAAACACACAGAGACACAGAGACATAGGGACACAGACACACACACACACACACATAAACACACACACTCAAAGAGGACCAGGTCTGAGTAATTATTCATTACACCAAAGGTTCTTCACAACTACTGTTTACACAATCACTGTTCTTAGAGTATAAACAGCTAAGTATAAAATCAATGCTTTACCATAGGTGACAAAGATTCAAAGCATCCGACATTAAAGTCTTTTTGAACAAAACGCCTCCTACATTACAACACTGTCCATTAACATGGCTCCCTCTTGAGAATCTCTCTCACTGTTGAGAGGGTGTGAGAGACTGACACCTCACAAAAGCAGAGCTCAGGTGGCCTTGTGACTGATGTGACACTTCACAAATAAAGACAGATAATGAAAGTTGGATCGGGAGAAAGACAGCAAGAGAGGGGGAGGGGGGGATGGGGAGAGAGAGAGAAAGAGTGAGACAAAGGGGAAAGACAGGATGAGAGGGGCAACAAAACAGAGAACAAGTGACCAAAATAGAAAATGTCCAAAAGAAGAGAGGGAATGTGAGCAAGACACAGAGCATAGAGATAAGTAACATGAGAGTGGCTGTTGGACAAATAGAAAGAGAGAGAGAGAGAGAGAGAGAGAGAGAGGGCAGAAAGAGGGAAACAATGAGGTGAGAAAAGACACTGGTGATAAGAAGAATGAAGTGAGAGAGAGGACAGCAGAGAGTAGCCTGATGTATCAGCCGCTTTCACATGGTTTTACTTTGTGCGAAGCGTCTGAAACCAAGCAATTGGTATGCATTTGCCCCATGGTGGACAGATAATTTCTGCTTCAACCAATCCAGAGCCATATACACAGATTCTATGGCTCTAAATCAATTGCTACTGTTTGGTCATGACGTATGTTACGTGCTGGAATGTACCGTTTGAATTCAACGTTATCGCTTTCAGCCCTCCCTCTGTTCGCTGATTGGCCCACGAACCGAAGCTTACGCCTGGCTCCCTGACGCAGTGGTGGAGCTAAAGGGAAATCGAGCAGAAACAGTAGGTGGCGCTAGCCTGGCTAAGTAGAGAGGCCAGTCTGGATCTGGAACAGAACAGATGCCTGGCCCTTCAACTCGTTCACTCTCTGGCTATGTTATGTCAGCAAATTCACACCAAAATTCACCACCATTTTCACAGCAAATGCCACAGTGCAATCATGGTTTTCATATTTACCTTAGGGTATTTCCAAAAGGTACCATGCGACAGAATGGTGTTCAAAAAAAAAAATACCTTAGGGAATTTCCAAAAGGTTTCATGCGACACTGGATGGTGTTCAAAAAAATTATAATAATTAATGAATGAAAACAGCTCGGCGTGTGAGAAATTGCACAGCGCTTGTGCAACGAGTGCCTCCAGCCTTAGCATTTGAGTCACGCAAAGAGTAGTTACACTATCGCACACACACACACACACACACACACACAACAAAAAAGGTTAGGGGTAGCACGAGAGGGAGTATGGAACTGGAGGGAGGGGTTTGTGAGTGTGTGTGTGCGTTTGTGTGTGTATGTGAGGGAGAGAGAGAGTATTTTGTTTGTGAGTGTGCATGAGTGCAAGTGTGTGTGATGGATGTTTGGACTGTGTGTGCGTGTGTGCGTGTGCATGCGTGTGTATGCGTCCATGTGAAAGTGGCCAGGGGCACCAGTGGGTTTTGGGCTTCTTTTCTATTGATGGTGTTGCTTTTTGCCCTGGTGCCAGCCACAGCCTCCTGACCTGACCTTGCAGTCCTGCTGTGACATGATCGTGATCGACTGCCTCCCGGCACGTGCGGCTCCAGCGACAGCACGGCGACACAAGCCCCTTACTCACCCGCTCGCTAATCAGCCAGGGCAGCCAGAGATGTCAGCTGGGTTTTCTGTTTCACTTTCATTTCTGGTATAGTTTCCTCTAACCCCTTTTTTGAATCTTCACAGACAGCAATGGCCATGTGTATCACTATGTGATTACAGGGACAGGTTTGTTTGTTTGTTTTTCATACATAAATCACAGAGTGCTTTTACTCCATCTGAACACATAGTTCACTGCATCAGTGCTCTGTGAGACTATCACAATTAATGAAATGTTCTGAATGATACAATGACATTGTCCTGTTTTGGTGGCTGGCTGGAAAAAAAGCCAGAAAGTTTCAGGCTCAGAGAGCTTAGGTTGAAAAAGCAATCATTTTTTTACTTAAAAAGCTACTTCTGTGTTACTGTTACAGATAATGGTCTTTCAGCCAATTAATATTCATATCACACTGCCGGTTGCTCTAAGCTCTGATATCACATGACTCTGTCACCAGTGAGGAAGTAAGACACTGGTCAATACAGTACTTGAGTGTGCAAGTTCCACTTTTTCAAAGGAGGTCATGAAACAAACCACAATCCAGATATCCATGTAACCTATTTTGTGTGAATCCACATTGTGTGTGCCTTAAGCCACACAAGACTGATTGGCACTAACAATACTACATGTCCACCTGAACAACTGTGTATTGGGAGTTCAGTTCACCAAGACTAGGAAAGTGTACTGATGGGAAAGCAATATTAGCTCCAGGCTAGCTTAAGATGCACTGCAGACTGGAAATGGGCTAAAAGAGACAGCAACACAGAGAGTAGCCTAGCTGGGGAGAGACAGGATGGCTGAGCTGAAGTGGAGTGGAGTGGGGTAATGTGGTGGGGCAATGCACAGGAAACCCAGACTTAGCTGGTGGTTCCTTAAGAGTTAAATTTGGTCTGTGACCAATTCAGAGTCTTGTAAAGAACATACCTCTGTGGTTATGCCTCTCACAGCAGGAGTGAGCAACCTTTGCAATAGGACCCATGTGGGGCTCTCTCTCTCTCTCACACACACACACGCACACTCGTTCACGGAGACCCATTCTGTAAAGGAGCATGGGCACTGGTCAATGCTTGGATGACTCTGTGTAATGGTGGTAGGAGTCTGGAGCAGGGGTCATCCACAGAAGCAGTATGCAGTGTGACAGAAGTCAACCCACTGACCCGCAAGAGGCAAACATATAGCGTTGTTTAACATGCACACATGCACACATGCACACGTGCACACGTGCACACGTCACACATCCCCAACACAGGAATGACAGCAAACGGGAAACAAAATAGAAAAGAGCAAACTGCTTACTTCCATTCGGTCTCCTTTTTTTAAAGGAAAATAGAGACTGCAGATCAAGAACAGATGAACCTCGAACTTCAACTGATTCAGAACAAGGTCCTAAAGCACAGGCTACTGCTATAGCCTACAGGAGGGCTGAGAGGGCAAAACAATCAACAAGAGATCCTCTGAAGAGCCTCAGGTTCCCCTTAAATGGATGCCTGTTGTAGTCATAGGTCGTCATGCATCACTTAAAACAGGGTTCTCAAATGTCTTTGGACTGGGGAACCCTCATGGAGCAGAAAAATTTCCGAGGAACCCGATAATCGCAACACAAATTTGATCATACAGGTGTATATCCACCTGTTCAGTTACATGCTAGATGGTATTTTGTAGCAAAGTTTTTCACGGATCCCCTGGCAATGCACTGCGGACTCCTGGGGGTCCCGGAAACCAATGACTTAAAACACTCAGGATCATCCATCTAACCTCTACTCAAACTGACAAGCCTGCTCTCTCCACAGCTGTTGTTTCCCACTCCATCCCAACTTAGACATTGTTTAGAAATGCACGGCCTCCGTTCCACCCAATCATTCATTCCATATTACCTTGCCTACTATAGCATATTAGTTAGTCACTATGCAGTTGTGTGGTGTATGAGACCAAGTCTATGAGAGAGGTATGAAGTGATGACAGGAACTAGGAAGTATAACATGAGACCTTTCAATCTGCAAATTGCATCAGGGATTCAGATTGTTTCAATCTCCAGTGAGTCAAAGGGCCAGTAGGTTTTGTGAACTTCTGTCAAAAAATAAACAGACAGAAAGACCGAAAACATGACCTCATTGGTGGAGGTAATAGTTATAGCGAACAACAAGAAAGCGAAAACAAACAAAAAAGGGACATCTCCCTTTCTCTCTCTCTCTCTGGAAGCTCAAGATAGGTCACTACAGGGCTGTCGGACAAACACAGAAGGGTTATCGATTCCGCTGTTTTCAGAAGTGCTGGCGCAGACAAATTGGATACTTTTTCCCTTCCCAAGTAAGTAGAGGTGGGTATAGCTTCTGCTATAACCCAGTGGAAAATGAAACTCATGCTCTTTTGAAAAGGGTAAAAAAAAATGAAATGAGCTGGGGTTGTGGCCATGGTTGGGGTGATGGCATGATGTGCTGCATTATTGATGGAGCTCTGATGCCTGTGACTGCAGCGCTGGTCAACACAATTTCTCTGTCCAATCTACGGCTTTGTTCAATTATTCATCTCATGAGCCTAACATACACAAAGTGTGGGATTAAGCATGCATGCTCTCTTGTTTGCTTCTTATTAAAGGCAAGGGCATAAAGACTGATTAGGCTACTTTGTCTGGCCCCTGCTGCTGCTGCTGCTGCTACTGCAGGGAGATCCAGTTTGCCAACCTTTCCCTTTTCATTGTATGGAAATCTGGTACCATGTTCTTCATAGTGCACTGAAAGATGACTTCTGCAACATATAGGCGTCTCAGAGATTTTTGTAAGCAGCCAAAACCACTGGGATGAACACCGGGTCCAAGAAAGCACGGGACCAAATGAGAAGGTATGGCACACAGGAAGTGTAGACTAAACTCTGACATGTATAAGGGCAATTCTGACACATATTTTACAATGCTTTTTGTTCTTGACAGCACAGAATGAGGCTGAGCATTTTGGGCTGTTTCGTCTGTATAGAATAAATCTTGGAGGTCCAGATCGATGCAACTGAGTCCAAGGACACACATTTGGACTTGGTCGTCTGTAATCCATCAATTGTATATCACTGTTTTAGACTAAGTTTTCTGTATGATACAGGTTAAAGGAAATACTCACCGCCTATCGTCACTTTACAGACGTTTCTGAACATTCTCTAGGACGGATGCAGGCAACCTGTAGAGCTGCCAACCCTGACCAGCATCAAAACGATTGCGCATACTGACCACTATAAAATAAGGGAGAGGAAGGGCACAGGACCTGCTATCCCTCTAGATAAACCGTCACTGTGCTGTTCAGCATCAAGTATTAGCTTGTCTTCTCCCCCGTATGGTGATGCAACTGCAAACCCTGCGACTCTCGTCGATACACTTCACTTGAGATGACAATCCAACACACCTCCTTATACTGTATCTTCATCTCCCACTTCAACGCATTGACCGTACGTGTGTTACATGCAAAAGGACTCAGATTTCCATTTGACACATTCGTTCATACAAATGAAAGTAAAGGATTTCCTTACAAGTATTGAAGCTACAGCATTGCTGTGGTCGCAGTTTTACGAAAGTGTTAAAAAACAACCACTTTGCATTCCTCCATTGCTTCCTTACACGAATGGCAGAATGCCAACTGTCAGAATAACATTCTGATAAGAATAGCAATTCAGCCTAGTTGGATTAGCTAGCTAAAAAGCTAAGGCGTTGTCCGAATAAAGGGGTATCTTGCTATTTTATGTATTTCACGTACTCCTGACTCAACATTTATAACGATACAATCTCTGTACTGCTTTAACTGTAACTACAATTTGACTACGCAACCGATCCTGTGAAGTTAACGTTAACGTTAGTTCGTCCTATCTTGACATAACAATAATTTGTCTCATGTCAACAAAAAACTTTTAACGGACATGCTGGCGAAATTGTTTGCCTATCAAATTTTACCTGGTCGACAGAGGCGTATGACAGAAGTGTTGCATACAACCACTTACTAAACTTATCAGATATGCTGACAAACACGCGACATTGCTGACATTCTCAACCATGTAAGCTAACCAAGGGCCAACAACTCTAACTTCCTACCAAACGTTACCTCTTTAGCGAACTAAAAGGTACACAAACCAGCGTCTCTTATCTCCGCTAACAGCAGCTAACGTTAATCCTTGCTCCTCACAATAATATCGGGTGGTGTTAGTCGGTGAGTGAATGAGGTGTTAAAACCGCCTTAACTAATTGGAGTGAGAGAAAACAAGAGCGTTAATGTGACTGGAACATAAAAAATCACATTTCATTACCTTCCGCACGGGACCGGAGGTCGGACAGTTTTCTTTGAACAGGCGGCATCTCCCCAACACCGTGGTCCACAGAGCCGAACGATGGCACCTGTCAAACGCAGCTTGCGCTCCTTGCTCTGTCTCTCTTATTCTCCCGTCTAGGAATTTCAGAGCCAGTCTTCGTCAACATTGAATAGTGGTGCGTGTCTCGAGCAAACACATGTAATATCAGCAAAGGTGCATTGTCTCTTATATTTAAAAACTCCAGTCCTGTTTGACAGGCTCTGTATGTTTACCCTATATGAAACGCGTGGACGGCGAACACTTGTAAGGATCGATTAGAGCTTCACAAACTGAACGAAGAGAGAGTGGTGCCGCTTCTCAATATGGGCTATTCCATTACAGGACTTTAGGGGGGTTTTGCAAAAGCTATTGATGTAAAATTCATTTATTACATTTAAAAATACTATACAAAATTACAGCGAGTGAGTTCGCATTTAATAATTTGATCCCTCTCCTATAAGTGTTTTTTACGCTCATTTGTTGCTTAAGTTTAAAATGAGGTTATTAGCGAAATCCCCTTTTCCAATTGTAACATGTAAAGCTCCAGTGGAGATTCCCTGCTGCAGTTACAGTCATTGTGTAGAATGGAAATGGGGATGGTGGTGGGGTGCAATGACAGCCTGCTATTTCTTTATTTCTAGGCCGGGAGCAGTCACGACTTTGTCATTTCCTTCCTGGTTAACCAATAGGGCATGATCACCATTGAACGTTTCCCGATGTTAAAATGTCAGATAACTGTCGTGAAACGGCCGTTGCCATAATATGTTTGCTGCCATTCAAACTGTTGCTGTTGCTGATCAAGAACATCTTGCCCAAATGAATGGGCAGGCCTGTTTCTCAACACTGTGTTGTAAATTGTAAAAAAAAAAAAATTTCCCGCTTAATATAATTTAAGGACTCATGGGATAAATAGCCTGAATAAATAAAATGTGTTCCAAAAATAACAGTAATATTAATTTTCCTTTTTTTCTGCTTGTGGTACAGGAAATATGCCTACACCCTTAATCCCATGGCGAAATAATCAGACATATATTGAGAGACAGTAGCCTGTATTTAATTAGGACTATTTAATTATGCTTTTGACTTCTTTTTAATTTTTTAACAGAGTCCGCTTACCACATTATGTGTTGCCTATTTGTGTAATCTCCTATTTTCTTGTCTAAATTATTCCTTTCTGTCTTCACTTGTTGACTGACACCCATTTGCACACATTAGACCTACAACTCTGATACCAATTAAGTGGGCTGCTGAAAGGTAGGCCTCAATTCATGAGTTATAATTATGCCTGTATTTATTTATTTATTTATTTGAATATATGAAAGAAGTCTTTAACTACATATAGCCTAAACTGCTGACTACAGCATTGCCCTGAGCAACTGACACACAGTGGCTTGACTGTTTTAAATGTTGAACACAAATTGCTTGAAAAAGCAGCTCAGTAAGGCCAGAAGGGATGGATAATTTACCAAGATTTTCTTTCTCTTTTTCCTCTCCGCCTAATTCAGCATCAGTACACCACCACAGGGATTTGGGTCTACAGCTCCTGAGGTTGCCTAGCAACAATGACAAGAAGCCTGCCTCCCTGATTTTGTATGCGGTGGTTTTATGTTTGGGCGCACATCAGTCTCAGAATAATGACTCAACCATTCAGTTGCCATCCTGAAGCCCTCCCAAACACACACACCCACACTCATACACACCAGAATCACACAGCACATACAACTGACACATGACCTTAGGCCTACATGTTTGCAAGCATATTAATTGGCAAATGCTTGCTGACAAAACGAGAAGGAAAACCTGATAGCAGACACTGCATTGCTTTTTTACCTCTCCATAATCACAGCAGTGCTGCCTAGAAAGGATAAAAGCACAGATTCTGGACATGAGGAGGAGGAAAGATGGCAGTGACAGCTACTAGGCATTAGCCTATCAGCTGGACATGTTCTCACAACATACAGGACAATTGAGTTTACTTCACCCAAGGTGTTAATGTAATGCATTACTTCACTGAATGCCTGTTAAAAATAAAAGAGAAATCAGCCCTGAATAATATATATGCATATGCTGTGCAATTCACTCCAGATGGGACATAAAAAACAGTCCCTGCTACCCACAATGAGATCAATTAGAGCCAGTATAATTTAGAAACAACATTTTAAATCGGCTGTGAAAGCTAAGACACAGTATGACATTTATGAGTCATAAAACTGACAGCCATTGCTGATTGTCCATCTTGTCACATGGGTGTAATCAACAGAGGCAAATCTGCCTATCAGAAGCGTAATGAGTAGCTGCCATTTGTCAGCACAGTTTCTTGAGAATAATTTTTTGCTTCACTAAAGTTATGTTTAACTTTAAACATTACTGGGGTTGAGAGTTTATGAACAACAGATCTGAGTTATCAAATTGACTGGATGTATGCTACCAGGAACAAATCTCTCTCAACCCACAACAGCTCTTTCTCAGGTCGCTACTACCATTAATACAAATTTACACATTTTTGACTCAACAACCTGGCAAATATTTTACATCATATCAGACACTGTTGTGTTAGTCGCATAATTTCTCATGGGTAAATGATGACAACACAACGGTTTTCTTCCATCTGGCTCCTCATCCCTAACGCCTTGGAGTGTGACACAGACCACGGTCTTCCATTTGCAGTCTGCCCTCTGGTGGAATAGCAAACCTCCCATATGCTCCAGTGTCCTTGGATAGCCGCATGACACAGGAGGGAGTATGTTCACAGCTGAAATTGGGTGCACTTAACATGAGCACCATACATTCTCCCAAAGGCTGTGTCCTGAATGACCATATATAAGACTTCATATTCATATAGAGTAGACAAGTAAAGTCTGTGCAGTGTTGCTTTTGGTCTTTATGACCACTGACAGGCCTTGACCACACAATTAGTTAGAGTGTAAAAACATGACTGAATGATTCCATGTTTGTGTTCAGTTATGTATCACTTTGAATACGGACATCATTTCACATGCTGGACTAATTAGCTGGTATGCAATTCACACCGCTTGCTTTCTCTGCATGGAATATAAAAATGTTTGCAACGATTAGAAATGACTGTTCAGGCTGAATGTCTTATACAAATGTCTTATGCTGTGTGGTCTATTTTGTAATAACAGGTTTCAAAATAAATTTTTTTTTATTTACATTACACAGCAATGATAAAACATACACACAATTACTGTCATCACACATTAAAGTAATTTATAAAACTGTCAGTATTGGTTATAGTCAGTGTAAAACATGAAAGGCATGTCATTCTTCAAGTGCTCAGTTGAAAAGAACTATATAATGTAATTCAAACCATAAGACAAACAGACAAAATAAATTCAGTATGTCGTATGTCCCAAAGCAGCTCACTCCAGAAGGTCAAGTTCACTTACACAGTGGGTCATAAAGCAGTTCACTCCAGGTGAGTTTCAGGAATGTATTGATGACAGTGAGGCATCCATATAGGACACACTGAGTGTAACCTGATCCAAGAGTGCAACACTCCGCACATTTCAGTGTGTTACACTTACTATAGTTGGAGTTGCAAAAAGACTAAACATCAAGCAGGAGATATTTATTATGATATTTATTTATTATTATATTGGTTTTGTCCATTTTTTTCCCCTTTTTTATTTTTTTCATTTTTTTACCCTTGCATCCCAATATAGGTATGGAGGTTATTACATTTAGGACCATCCATGCAATTCTTATCCATGCATTTGTGTTCCTATAATTCGCCCTACATGTGTTCCTATAGCCCTACACTTAGCCCCACATTTTCTCAGAAGGAAAAGGGTCACCACACTAGGTTCTCCCTGTATCTATCTATTCATATTCAGGATTTTCTTTTGTTTTTTGATGATAAATTATGGGGTCAAGGCTGTGCCATCATTTCACAGCTTTATTCTGCTTTATTTATCAAGTTATTTTACAGTAGAGATCTACACATTCATCCTGTTTGCCAAGAACCAAACTCTTGATCTTAGTGTTGCTAGCACCTTGCTCTTCCAGTTATTCTGTCTCTAAAACACAGTAGTCAAATATATGTCACGGTACACTGTGACAATAATGTGGTTAAGGGTGCCTGGTATCAGCTGATAACTGCTGCAATCAGATAACACAGTTATGTGGGCCAACTGCAGCTGATAGGAATGGTTTGGCAGGGAGGAAGTAAATTTAGAAGGTTCAGTTAAACTTTTCACCCTCCGGTTACAGTTATGCACAATTCATAAAGTCAACAATTGTGATTTTGTCTTTTTGACAAACACTTCTATGTCCCACTATGTATACTGCATATAATCTACTCAGACACAGAAATAAGGTACTGGCAAGACATTTCCCTTTGTTCATTTCAAGTGCTGAAAGAGACATTCACGATCTTAGCCTCCCCAGTCTTCCAACAGCCAGCTCATAAACACGGTCTGCTTACAGTCACAGCTGTCGTAAAGTATTGTGTTTCTTCAGAGCCATTTTCATCACTTGTGACAATGACAAGGTGTAACGTCTCTCTGCACCGGACGTATCAAAGTAGCGCAGCAGATACACAATACAGTGTTAGTGTTCCCTGCCCTGCTTCTGTCGACTGCCCCCTCTCCCAGTGAACAGATGCCCTCTGAGAAGTCTCAGTCTTAACTGTAGCGGCTGCTCAGCCTTCCCACAATGCAAAGGGAATGGAAACACAAACCAGTGAATATGAACCTCCACAACCATATGCCATGTGTTTGCTTCTGTCTATTTGCTTATACGGTCAGTACTGTAGGTTTGTGCATATGACAATATTTGGGTCTTTTGGGTCGCTTACCACTCCTTTAGAGCATATTGCGCATATTAAGCAATAGCATGTTATGCTCTATGTGTATGGTTTTAAGGGCCTCACTTGTGACTTAAAGTAGTTGTACAGATAGTGTAGACGGTAAGTGCTTTCCATTGTACTGAGGAACACAGTTTACCTTAGTTTGAGTTTAGAATGGACCATCAATTTGAAGTGAAAGTATGCAGATGACACAAACAAAACTGAACATTTTGCATAATGAAGTTCTGTCTCCTTTATCTTTTTTACTTCAATTACACACAAAACAAGGAACAGAAGTCCACCCCAAAGCTGTAAAAAAAAAAACAACTTTGTGAAATGTATGAATTATTCAGAAGGGCTATCAGTTTCCTCTTGGTTGGCTTTCTCAGTAACCATGGTAGACAAGCATACATTATTAACCGGTCGGGCGGCACTGGCAGTGAGGCTTCTAGTTGCTCTCATTCATTTGCAGTACAGTGTTGCCTTCTAGAATGCATGCGTGTTTTTGAGGGAGGACATGGGGTTCTAGGAGAGGACATGTTCTGCCTTATTTGAAGACAAGGGATTAACTGCGAGGCACAACAAAGCAAAGCTGGACCATGTAAGCTGTCCCGTGCGCTCCGATGGAGGGGACAATGCTGACAGTGGGGGAGGAGAAGCCGCAGAAGCGGGTGAGGTTTCGGGTGGCATCGGGCCGCAGCGGCCGGGTCCTCAAAGAGATGTTCAAGGACGAGGGGCCCTCGGACTCGCTGGATTCCGACTGCACCAGCAGCACGGACCCAGACAGGGCCAGCACCCCATCGACAAGCAGCGAGGCCGTGAACGGGCACCTGTTTGGGTATCTGGGTTCAGAGCTGGACGACAGTGAAAGTGAACCAGACGACCTGCTCATGATCGCTGGTGGAGCCAAGGACCGTACGTTCACTACCAAACGCGTCAACATCCTCAGTAACAATGGGACTGTACGGGGCGTCAAGCACAAAGTCAGTGCTGGTCAACTGCTCTTTGATAACCTCACCAAAGTCAGTGGGGTAAGTTCCAGAACAGATAAATTAACTACCACTCTCTTCACAAACCACTCATCTTAAATTGTTGAAATCTATACTCTACCTGTTGCTTTGTCAACCTGCCTTGGCATAGCATGAACATATTGGGGTATGCTTTTGCTCTGTAACCTGTCACACAATCTCCAGAGACTCCAGACAGAACAATATAGTGAGGCCTATCTGTCTCCATCTCACTCTCTCTTCTCTTCGAGATTACCGCTTTCATAGCTCCACCTCTCGTGGGCTCAACCAGGACAAATGAGCCCTTAAAGAGGACAAGGTCACTGTACAATAAAAGATTCATGATGCATTTCTTTTAGTGTTTCAGGCAAGCTAATCAGGTTAATGAATTCTCATCACGACTTCTGCTTTCTAGTGACTCCAGTTCTCAGTATAAGAGGCAGCAGTTCCAAAGCCACTGAAATGCTATCAACGTGCTTCCCATTCAGATCTTCAAATTCAGATCTGTTTCTTAGTTTTCACTCAAAAACACCCAAGTTGAAAGGGCTGAGAATAATTGCAGACAACAGTTGGGGAGACAAAGACACAGACACATTTGTTGTTGCAAAGTGGCGGCAAGATATTGTTAGAGGAAAAAAAGAAGTCAGTTAAAGTAGTGATAAAACAGTGGTAGTCCTGTGAACATCATGGTTATCTCCTCCCTCTGTGGCAGTCCGCTGATACAGGAATGAATATTCATTTCATTTCTTTTTTTTTTTTGCAGCACAGCAAAAATAGTTTTCTCTCACAGCATCCAACATATGGTGGAAGTCCTGTTAGACATGGGATGAAGAAAATAGTTGGGGTGGGAAAGTAAATTTGATTATTTGTGAATCTGTGAATGAAAATGGACCAGGGAAAATGACTAAATCTACATATGACCCATAGCTCAAGACAAGACATACACACACACACACACACACAAAAGGCTATAATTTTTCTACCTGTTTACCCACAGTCTCTGGGCTCAGCTTGGTCAACTTGGTTCATATCACAAGCTGCTCCAAGTGTCTGTAATGTAGCTGTGTGTGTGTGTGTGTGTGTGTGTGTGTCCACATGTGTAAATTTTTCAAATCTGCATATCAAATACATGTTATCTATCGTATTACTTTGAGTAACAGTGTAGCAAAAGAACCATTTTCATCTTGATGGTTTAATGCATGCAGTGCTAAAATATTCTTTTGGCTGTGTTTGCATTGCGTTCAGGGAAAGCTTTGCTGTATGAAGTCCTAATTTGGAAAAACTGGCACAGTTAGAAAGAATTGGTCATTTACACTCAACATGGCACATCCACAAAAGCATACCGGCCATTTTGTCTTATCACTGTCATCATTGTACTACCAAGCAGTTGGAGTGGGCTCTAGAATCTAGAGACTAACTCACCAACAGATGACTTATTCTTTCTTTGCGCCTTGTTTAGCCGGACATGACTGTGGAATTTGGGCGGATTGTCATCTACACCACCAGCTTCCGTGTGGTCAGGACAACATTTGAGCGTTGTGAGCTTGTTCGGAAAATTTTTCAGAACCACAGGGTCAAATTCATGGACAAAAACATTGCTTTGGACAGTGACTATGGGAAAGAGCTGGAGGAAAGGTGTAAGCGTGTGGGAGAACCGCCATCACTTCCTGTGGTCTTCATTGATGGACATTATCTAGGGGTAAGTTCAAAACCTAATGATGTTTTAGTATTCACTTCTGAATCTTTCTCTGAACCACTCTGGTTTCTTGTCATTTCACAGGGGGCCGAGAAAATATTGGCTATGAATGAATCAGGGGAACTTCAGGACCTTCTGACTAAAATTGAGGTACAAAAACATTTAAAGACATATTTTCCAGATTAAGCCTGGTTGTAGACAAAAAACTTTTTTTTTTCAAAGAAGATGGTCATTGAAATTTCCTTTGAGTTTAAAACTTGGAAACTGGTCCTAAAAAAGTATAGGTAAAAATGTAGAATTGTTATATATTTAGTGCCAACTAGATTTAATCATTAGCTGGCAGTGTAACGTATAAAGGCATTCAGCACATCTGAAAGTTTATAATGCATGAACTTGCTTGGTATTGTTAGTATGGTGGCACAGTCCTGAGGGGCACCATTGCAAAGCATTCTGATCCACTCAGAGAGATGCTGTGATGACCCCATAGTGCCAATTTCTCAGTGACCTCAGCATGGAGCAAGAAAACAAATGACATCACTGTTGACGGGAGGCTAAATGAGTCATATTGAACAATAACAAACAGTCACGCAATGTTACATTGTGTCTTTGGTCAAAAACGCCTGCAGAGTTCTTCTTCCTTATATAAAGATGTCTAATTCTGATCAGCCTACATGCTGTTGGCAATAAAGAAGGCACAAGGGACAATCAACATTTTGTTATAGGTGCTCACTAACAGACAGAGCAGATGACCTCCAAGTGAAATGTGCCTTAGAAAATTGCCAAGTTCCTTGGATATATGAGGGGTTGTTTGGCTTGATGTAATGTGGGCCAGATTCCTGGACATGGATAGAGACAGGCCCCATACTACAGAATTCAATGAACAATCTCCACTGAAAGAGAACCTTAGTCTCAACCCAAGTTCTGCACCCTGGCCCTATAAATCTACGTTGTGAAGCGGCCAAGGCACACTTTATTACATTAGATATTACATTTCTGAGAGTGGACGTGAAATATAAAGTTTGATAGAAGGGTACTAAAATTTTACCAAGTAAGAGAAAAACTACCCTACTTGCAAAACTGCTGAGGTAGATTTCACCTCACTTTCAGGATTTCTGCAGAGCTTTCATACCACCCAAATACATCCAGCAGAGAGTGTAAATAGCAGCCATGTCATATGAATTATAGATCAGTGAACTGTCATTAATTATGAATAGGCATCAATAAATGGTCATGAATAATAAAAGGCCCAGATATTGATTCTGTGACGCAGGAGATCTGCATGGACCATCTCAAACAGGAATGCAGACTTTAACTAACAAACTGGTGATATCGCAGATTTTGCTGCTTATGCTTTAAGCGAGGATAGTGCATTTTTTTCTCATCATAGAGATGAGTTGTTTTGTTGTCACACCCGTCATTGGGAGTAACTACACCTAGATAGTTCTTGGATGTGAAGTGTGGACTACTCAATTCCAACATGCACGGTTCCATAGTTTTCAATGCAAGTGCCAACAGTCGAGATGATTTATTTATGACCTGCACATGAGTGATCAGTTAGTCACCCAAGGCGTTGCACCCACGCGCTCCTGTTGTCTCTCCACAGCGGGTGCAGCACCCACACACGTGCCAGGCTTGTGGGGGCTTTGCCTTCGTCCCATGCCCGATGTGCCATGGTAGCAAAATGTCCATCTTCCGGAACTGCTTTACGGATGACTTCAAGGCCCTCAAGTGCACGGCTTGCAATGAGAATGGACTGCAGCCCTGTCCAATATGCTCACTCTGAGCCCTTCCTCCAGAGGACACTTCCTACGACCTGACCTTAATACAGACTTGGACAAACTAACTCAGAGGGAAGGAGCCATGCAGGCTCTGTGGACACAGGAATCATTTGTTTTTGCAATTTTGATGAGATAACCATCTTTGTCTAGGCCTGTGATTATCCATTTTGTAATATGTTCAAAGACACTAACTTTGAAATGTTGAGGCCAATTCCCTTTTATTTTGCATTAAAATTGGTAGTTGTGCCAATATTATCAATATGGGGTATATAGTGAAGCGTACTGTGTAACGGCATAAGAGTTGATTTATAAGTATCTATCCTACGGTAAGTCAGGCGAGATGATTGTAACTAAGCATTTGTAATTTAATCCTTGCAGGCTTTACCTAGCGATTTTGTATCTGCTGAATGGAATGATGTTATTGTGTGACTTTTACAGGCCTACTATTGTCATACTGGGTTTTAAATGTATAGCAGTGTTGGAACACTTTAGGTCCAGGGGTGAAATTTAATGTTTTATTAAGAAAAAGTCTGCATTTTGGACCACTATGACCACATATCAGGTTTTTGTAACATTACTTCATTTTCATTCTGACCTGAGGACACGGTGATCCAGCTACCCGACTGGATACTTGCTGACAGTGTTTATAATTTATCAGCCACCCGCGAACTTTTACTGTAGGTTTACATTAAATTATTCAGACTGTGGGGAGTACTAGGGTATAGGGATCACTATGCTCTAGTAGTCTATATACTTGCCAGTTTCCCTTTCACTGAAACACCAGAGACTTTAACAGCACTTGCAACCAAGGGACACTTCCGACTGTGTCAGGGAGATTTAAAGAGCAGACGTAGCTCAGGCTGTCTGATTTACTCTACATAAAATTTACACCACATACTCTATTGCAATAATATGTTTTACAGAATCACAGGCCTACGACATGGCGTGACGGCCATCCTAAAAGGAGGGGAAAAGGGAAAAAGGGAGTTGTCCGTTCCAACAAGGAATTAACCCTCATGGAGAACCGATGGTGCAGAGGTGGGAGCTGCCTGGTAAGAGGGCAGTCCAGGAGAGGGGTAGAGAGAAGAGCAGAGAGGATGAGGGTTAGAGAGAGAGTGACAGGCTAAAGAAAGTGATATAACAGAAGACGACAAAGCAGAACACTAGTAGATTACTGGATAGATGTTAAGAGACAAAAACAGGATTTTAAATTTGCAACTGTAAAAATGTTTTATTTGTAGATACACATGAATGAATGAAAGTATTTGGTGATCACAGAAAATATTTCTCTATTTCGAAGCCATGTAGGAGAAATCTTGAGGGGAGATGAGCTCTGCGCTATCATAGCCCTGTACAATGCTGCTTGATCTGGATTCCACAAGGCAGCATTGTAAAGAGGCTAAAAGCAGAGAGCAATGTTCAAAGCGGTAATATTTCTGTCTAAACATTATATTGCTTAAAGGACACCGAAAAAAATACATCAACGACGACCACCACGAGTCCACGAAGTGTACGCCATGAAGTACGATGACTAGAACAGGTAAACATAAACGCAGCACAATAATAAAAAAAGGAAAACTGTTCCATGGATGCGCTGAAAAATTCTTTTGTGATGGACAGAGCGTCAGTCAAATGACAGACTACAGCGCCCCCACTGGTCAGCTAACCAGAAGGACTGGAGAAATTGGGAGATCAGGGAGAAGGAGACGAGGAAAAAATACACACCGTTGTGTGTACATGTTCACACGGATCTCCGATGTCAACGTGAGTCGGCTAAATTAGGCATAAACACATGGATTTCTATTGCTTTTAGGCTATACAGTTAACTACACAGACAATTCTATGAGGCCAATTAACAATTTGACTGGCTTGCAACATCACCCCCATAAACGTTACTACTTTTCCTACCATTAAAATGTTTAAAGAATCTGTTGGCAATGCACTGCAAGCCCCATGCAAATTTCGTTTAAGCCACTGAATAAGATCTGTCATGTATTTAAAGAAAACAGAAATTGTGTGGGCAGACCAAACCTCCTCACAGATGTCACCGACAAATCGTCGATATTTCTACCGAACATTCTGTACAATTAGCCTACAGTAGCCTACAAAACGCATTGGTGTAAAACCCACCAGCACATACTCATGATTTTCAATCCCTTGGATAATCAAGGATGGACAACGTTAACAGTTCCCTTATCGCCACTCTTCCTAAACCATACTGAAACGCACACTGACCATCATTCGGCGAAGGGTTCCCCGATAAATTTCTAGCGTCTATAGATGATTCCTTCCCGTTTTACTAAACATCGAGTGATCCCTCTGGGGTCGATCCGATGGCACCTCAGAAACATCTCATCGCCGTTTCAGATAGCTTACCTTCTTTATTCCGCTGCAGATTTTTTGTTTGCAAATTGTGAAAAGCAGCCTCTTCGTTTATAATACGAAACACACAGCACCCCATTTGTTAGTCAAAGGGGGATTTTGAAATTCTAGGTTAGACTATTTTTACTGAAAGCAATCTGAGCCAATCCAAATGGAAGTCAGCTCTATTGATGACTTCGCTGACCAATGAAGACCAATCTTTTTTAGCAGGCGGTCCATGGGATGTTTTTTTTCTTCAGCAAGAACGGCTGATTTCGCCATTGAAAAGTGACATTTAGGCTATATTTACGTTGGTATTTATGCGCTATGAGAAAGACCAATGTCGACGGGTCCATTTGCATCTACGAATACATAGGCTGGTTTTAATACAGACGATGCATAAGAACGACCCTGGATCAAGGACTCATCTTATAATGGCCTTTCAATACAAACAAGATGTGACATAACACAAAAGAAACAGAGAAAATCTGGAGTGCAGTTTAATAAATTAATTGCAATTTATTCAATCATCCTCTGCAACAGATACACTGATCAAACCAAAAGAAATCGCTGACAACGCTGATAAACATCTTTAAAAATATATGCACTATAGTTTATGACCTCCTTGAACAAAACAATCCCAGCCCACCACTTAGGGCAGGAAGCATTTGTGTCCTTCAGTTCAGGATGTCCATTCACACCCCAGTCTATAATGTTCACAATCATGTTTGATTTATACCTCACTGCAGACCGAGAGCCTTACCAGATACTTGCAAGTTGGGTTTATATATATACAAAAATCGAAGGGCGAACTGACGGTTGACTGTTACAGAGCGGGTTTGTTGGTTTACATGGTTAACATAGTCTACAACGGGTTGACCAAGCATGTCTATTTTGAATTCACAGACCATATAATGATCAAAACACAAAATGTGGCTGTGTGCACGGCCTTGGTATACGCAGAGTGAGTGTTTTGTTTTTTGTTTTATCCAAAGATTTACTTGCTTACTTTTTTAAGAGGCCTGACATTCAACATGATAAGAGTTAAGTCTGGGACCTTGGAGCTTAAAAACCTGCAGAAATTTACAACAGGCAAGAGAAACCCTTGTTCTACTGTCTGGCAGGGGTTCAAACATTACAACAGCATTAAACCTCCACAGAGCTCTCTGTGAATGCATCACTGTTAAACAGACAGGTGAATGCTGACAAATAACTTGATCTACACCTCCGTATCACTGCGATAAGCCTTTAATAGTTAGTACCATTAGTGAGGACTGGATGTTTTAAATATGGAAAGGTAGCTTAATAAGAAATGACTGTAGTAAATGGACCCTGTGAAATGGTAAAGTGTCTTGGGATAGTAACTGGGAGGTATCAATGAGGTCACTCAGTATTTACTCTAGGTGATGATTCAGCAGTCTGAAAACTTCTCCATTCCAAACACAAATTTCATATCAAACGAGATAGTGAAATCACTGTCTATGAGGAGTATGCCCATATTGGGCCACTGAGCAGTATGAATTCCAGATTGTTGTAAATGTTCAGTTGATATCTTTGGATTTTTGTTTGTGTACATGGTTGTATTTGGCTGTGGTTGACATTACTGACAGTGCAGACTGACTTGACTGAATGTCATAAACAGAAAGAATTTCAAGTCTTTTTTTTAAATCACGAGTTGTTACTCTTTTCTTTTTTAAAGTAAATACACTTTCTGAAACCTTACTCTACTTTTCAAATCCTTCTTTTTAATGGAAAATATTAATACGAACCTAGTCGTTTTCTACTACATTCCTACAGCTGTAATCACTGGTGATTACTGTATAATCCCATCCTTTCACGACAAAAATTTGGTGGGGCTACTTTGTTTGTGTCAAACCCATTGATCAAGACACAGAATAACGTTCATTTCCTACATATCTCTCCTAATGTTTTCAGAGAGATCATCATCAAAGATGACGTTCCTCGTAAATGGTCTCCTTGTTCCTTGGGTGGTTAGGCTGTTGCAAAGCTCACCACATTTATACACTGAACTGGAGAAGAGTCTGCTGCAGAAAGTGCTATGGTTTGCGTTCGTTTCAAGTGTTTCCAAGTCCAAGAACATGATTCCAGTGTGGACCTGCCTGATTCACGCTGACAGCCAAACCAGAAGCCCAAACGGGAACTCAAGTGCATTCACAGAACCTTTCTCTAAAGCAGACTGGTGGAATCAGCCTGGGTTCAACACTGTGGAATCTACTCAAGTTGGGTTCCACAACCACATGCTGACTGACAACCCCCCCCCCCCCACCCACACACCACACACACACACCACACACACACACACGTCATATGTGTGAAAGCCCACTCACTCACTCACATACACACACACAAGCACATGTACGCACACACCACACATGCACTACACATGCACCCCCCCCACACACACACACACACACACACACAAACCCAAACCTGGCGAGACCCTCGACAGAGGAGGTGGCCTGAGGATGCTCTCAAATTTTGGGCTGATTGTCACGTGACCTTTGCTTGACTATGACGGAGAAAATAATAGAGGAAAACAAAAAATAAAACGGAATTAAAATGAACCTAGAGCCTTGTCGTGAGAACTTGGGAATATGTTGAATGACAGCATAGTAAGACTTGCTCAGACGAGGTGGTTGGGAACGTGGGGTGGGGAGTGAGGTGGTGGTGGTGGTGATGGGAGGGGCAGAGCAGACGCACGCTTTCAGTGGAAGTGTCCTAATCTCCTACCGATTCCTTCACTCTTGCTCTTTCTCTCCTTCTCTTCCTCCTCTCTCTTATCTCTCTCACTCATGCTGGTGTCCAGTTGACTAGACAGCATTCTCCTCCTGCCAAAAATGAGTGTTATAGGATCTCCAAATCCACGTGCCGCACCTCCGGGTTTCGTTGCTGTGGGGTGAACAAAGGCATTCTTAGTAAGAGGGTATACAACTGCCGCCCCCACACGCGTCTCATATTCCTAGAAATGTCAGCCAGTGACAGCGGTGATGCATTAGGCCCTCTTGGTCAGATGAATAAAATCCACCTCATGACATTGTTATACACACATGAATACAGAATTTGAAATCACAGATTGCTGTCAGTGGGAAAAAGAATGAGAACAATTGTCACCACATAGACCGAATAGTGAATCAGCAGCTGACATTTATTGAATGTGGCACAGAAACTTGCTTTGTTTCATTTTTCTATGTCCCATTCAGTTAACATTAGCTGCTGGTTCATTATTACGCTGTATCAGATCTTCTAGTTCTACAGACAGGCACTTGGTGACCTCAAACAACAGGGTTATAGATTGATTCACATCGAATTTCTCCTTTAACAAACTGAACTTCTACCACAGATAACATCGAACTGAAATACAGGTGAATGACTATGTTCAGCAAATGTAGTGTGTGGTAAAAAACAAAATATATCTATGCTGCTTTTAAGGCACTGTCCAGCTGACCGTCTAATAACCATCACACATATGCTGATTTTTTTAAATATGAGCTCTGTCCATAAAGCCAACAATCAGTTCTAGAAACACTGCCATCTTTCCCTGGCAACCACTGATGGATGAAACTGCAAAACAGCAGAAAGGCCACAACTGCTCACCCCACAAACAAGAAAAAGAACAAAAAAAGAAAGAAAGAAAGAAAGAAAAGCACAAGCAAAGACTTCACACCATTGCCTGGAAATACAAAAAAACACTGCAATGGCCTTCTCTGCTTGTTTCTACTTCAGTCATTTCAATAAAGGCTCAAGTCTTGCATTCCACACTCTACAAATCCTCAAGCCCACAGAGTCTTAGAACTAGACCACTAGAGAGGAAACATCGAGCCTTTTATTATGTATTGTCTGACAGGGCTCGTGCAGAAAAAAAAACATGGAAGACTTCCTCTTGCCTTTTTCCCCCCATCCATATTACATGGCTGAGTATGGGCTTCTGCTGAATGTCCCACAGATATTGCTCTCACATTGCCATAGAAATAAAGTGGATTGTTTGTGTGTGTGTGTGTTTGTGTGTGTGTGAGACAGAGAGACTAAAATAAGAGAGCGACGGAGAAAGAGGTGGTGCTTGGTGTGGGAGTGAGAGAGATAATAAGTAAGAGAAAAAGAGGGGGACTGTGAGTGTGTGGGGAGTGTGTGAGTATGGACGGGGAGTGTGTGAGAATGGATGGGAGTGTGTGGAGAATGTGTGAGTATGGACTGTGAGTGTGTGGGGAGTGTGTGAGTATGGACTGTGTGAGTATATGGGGTGTGTGAGTATGGACTGTGTGAGTACATGGGGTGTGAGTATGGACTGAGTATGTGGGGGGTGTAAGTGAGTATGGACTGTGTGAGTGGGTGGGGTGTGTGTGAGTATGGACTGTGTGAGTGTGTGGGGAGTGTGTGAGTATGTACTGTGAGTGTGTGGGGTGTGTGTGTGAGTATGCATGGGGAGTGTGTGAGTATGGACTATGAGTGTGTGAGGAGTGTGTGAGTATGGACTGTGTGCGTGGGGAGTGTGTGAGTATGGACTGTGTGAGTATATAGGGTGAGTGAGTATGGACTGTGTGAGTATGTGGGGGGTGTAAGTGAGTATGGACTGTGTGAGTATGGGGTGTGTTTGAGTATGGACTGTGTGAGTGTGTAGGGTGTGTGTGAGTATGGACTGTGTGTGTGGGATGTGTGTGTGAGTATGGACGGAGAGTGTGTGAGTATGGACTGTGTGAGTGTGTGGGGAGTGTGTGAATATGAACTGTGAGTGTGTGGAGAGTGTGTGAGTATGGACTGTGAATGTGTGGAGAGTGTGTGAGTATGGACTGTGTGAGTATATAGGGTGAGTGAGTAAGGACTGTGTGAGTATATGGGGTGTAAGTGAGTATGGACTGTGAGTATGTTGGGGGTGTAAGTGAGTATGGACTGTGTGAGTGTTTGGGGTGTGTCTGAGTATGGACTGTGTGAGTGTTTGGGGTGTGTGTGAGTATGGACTGTGTGAGTGTGTGGGTTGTGTAAGGATGTGTGGTGTGTGTGAATAAGTGTGGACTGTGTGGGGTGTGTGAGGGTGTGTGTGTGTGTGTGTGTGTGTGGAGTGTGTGACCTTCACCTTTAGCTCCTTCTCCAGGCGGTCCACTTCGGCTCCAAGTGTGTCGATGATATTCTCCCCGTGCTTTAGCATGAAGTTCTCCAGCTCCTCAGGCGTCTTCACCTGCTGAATGTCCTACACACACACACACACACACACCATGTCACTCCAACTCTAAAGAGCAAATACACATCACAACACACAAGCACCCATTATGCGCACACATACAGTATATGAGAGTATATTACGCTGTATCAAGCATAACAGAAAATGTGGAGTCCTTGGATTTCTTGTCTTGTGCACTTTTATTCATGTCTGTTAACGACCTCTACCCATACTGCTGCCTCTCACTGCTATGCTCCTCCTACACGCTGTCGGGAGAGAAGAGTGAGGGCTGAGATAACTCCACACTAAATGTTAAGCAGCATTTGCTCCACTTAGCCAGAGGCAAGCTGCTGCAACGTCTGAACAATGGAAAAAAAACAAGTGACCACAGCACACGGTGCCATTTTGGCAGGAGCTACGGCATTTAGAAGGCTTACAAGTATTTAGGCTCACTAAGCATTTACAAATGCATAGTAACAAAGTACGCAACAAGTGAATATCTGAATGTATGGCGGGGGTCCATTCAATCGACTTTATCTTCATTGAGTTTCAAGGGTTTAAAAGTGTTAAACAGATCACAGTGTTAAAGTTACCTAGACTGACACTTTTATAACAGTTAAGTCCGGTCGAACTATTTCGTGATTTCTGATTGGATGAGACACATTCTAATCAGCCTTTGGCTTGGTGCCTGCGGCCGAACCACACCCCTGAGGACATCCACAAACAACCTCACTCCCACACGTGTTACAGCGCTTAATTATCCAGCAACTATAACAACTCATTTGTCTGTAAGACAGCAATGCTTGATCTTTGGAACTCAATGGATCCAAAACTTCTCTCTGCTCTCTATCGTACCAATGCAGAATCTGCCTCACTAGAAAAGGAAGCCTCTGCTTTCAACAGAGAGCCCTGAAGACTCGAGCTGTTCTGCATGCTGGCTCCAAGTGCCGCAAGGGAATTAGAGAACAACCAACAAACCAATGATTCAGATCTGCTAGCTCCAAAACAAACTCCAAGTTTTACAGGCTTGCTGGCTCCATGATAAAGACACTACACTGTAAATATGTGTGTGTGTATGTGTGTGTGTAGTTGTGTGAGAGTGCACTGTGATGGAAAAAACAAAATAATTGAGCTTGGATGTGACTGTAACCACACTAAATTATCATTCACAAACAGAATATCAATCTTCAGGCGATTATTATCACATGAATAAACTGTGTTCTCTTTCTCTCACTTGTCGCTTCCTTATTTGCTTTCGTTCTTACATTCAGGATCTGGTCGATGTCCTGCTTCTCCAGGTAGGAGCGCGTCACCACCCGCCCATCAAAGTCCACCTCAGCTTTGAAGCGCACTTTGCTGAGGCCCATGTCGGTGGCTTTTACGTCATGAATCGCCCTGAAACCAAACAGCAAGAGAGGAATGGACAGACTGAGACAGCCGATCTTAAATGACAGTTGAGTCTCCTGTCATGGACATGTTTGGACCCATGAGGTATAAAAGGTGACAATCGTGACTTGGCAGAGATACCCCCCCCCCGCCCCCCCCAAACGTGATGTTACTCAATGCTGATTTAACATTCTGTGTGTTACTGTACTGATCCGGATTAGAAAGTGTGGATTTGATTGGACTCCAAAAAACAGGCCTTACGAGTGCACACAGCGCTGGGGGACTAACCTTACGGCAGGGTCACTTTCTAAGAACTCGGTGAGCTTCTGCACGTGCTCAGCTTGGATGGAGCGGCCCAGCAGGGCCTCCGTGTTGGTGTAAATGAGGAAGGCGGACACAGTGCCCAGCAAGGTGCCAACCCCGAGAGAACCCAAACTGTCATAGTATGGATTACCTGAGGAAATGAGAGAGGAGGAAGGATGGAGGGAGAGAGAGAGAGAGAGAGAGGAGAGAGAGAGGGAGGAGAGAGGAGAGGGAAAGGGAGAGAGAGGGGAGAGGGGGAGAGAGGGAGGAGAGAGGAGAGAGAGAGGAGAGAGGAGAGGGGAGAGAGAGAGAGCGAAAGGTGGGAGAGAGAGAGGAGGAGATGATGAAAAATTCCATAAATGTCCATAGCCATGGTAACAATCTGATAATCAGTGCCGCAAGTGCTGGGGGGGGGTATGCATTTCATGTTCTGCAAGTGCAGACTAGGCCAATAGCTCCCTCTACTGGTTGAGAGGTAAAAACATTTTTGATTCAATCAGTGGAGACAGTTTGACACCCTGTCCTATTGAGCATTGTTCCGATGCAGACTTGACCAAAGACCATTTTAACAAATAAGGTATTTTAACACAAAGAAATAAAGTAAGAACATATTTCATCAGTTATTAATGATCAATCGCAACACAAAACACCTATTCATTGCATGCAAAGAGAAACCCACATTTATATTTACCTGTGAGAGAGGTGAGACCCATGCATCCAGCAGCCATGATGACTCCGAGCACAGCGGCCGCATCCTCTAATAAGACCACATTCGTGCTGGGGTCATGGCTCTGCATCACTGGAAAACAAAAAGAAAAAGAACAGACGGTTTCACAAAACAATACACAATTCCCACAATGTCCCCAATTTCTGTACTTCCTGCGGCGCTACATATATCTCTATGTACATACAATTTGTTCTCTGCTACTAGAATGACAAATTCAATTACAGACTTGACTGACTGCCTACATGCCCACAGCTAATAGATTCTAACGAGAGGCGCCTGCACCACCTACCATACTCGTAGAAGGAGACTCCCCGCTGTTGAGCGCTCTTTTTGATCTCATTGATGGCAACCAGGAGAGTCGCTGAGGGCAAAAAGACACCAAAAAGATACAATTACATTGTCATACTATGCTAGATCAAGAAAGACACTTGCTCCAGGATACATATAAAAAACATATATATACACATACACACACACACACACACCAAGCAACCATCAAACGTCTCAATGAGCAAAACAGCAACCTACCTCCTTCAGAAACGAGGGATCCTGCCAAAATGCAGTATGCCTAGGGGACAGTCAAGTGGAGCAAGGGAAACATTAGGCATTTGCCAGCGACACATTTGTGTTCTTAACCCCTAGTGGGAGTCCAGACAGGATGATAAAAAGTATAGCATATGGAGCCTTACCCAAAGGAGGGATTCGATTGGCTGTGGGTGCAGGAGGCCCATGATGCCGTGGTACCAGGACAGGCCTGCGCCCATCATGAAGATGCCCACGCCACTGATGAGGGAGGCAATGTAGCGCATGTTGGAGAACCCATACCTGTGTGTGTGTGTGTGTGTGTGTGTGTGTGTGTGTGTGTGTGTGTGTGTGTGGTTGGGGGGATAGCCATAGAGACAAAAGAACACAAGGACTCAGCTTGATTCAGACAAGATTCAGACACACTTGTTCAACAACAGCAAACTATCAGACTACATTATTAAGCCCTGTCAGCAAGCAAAGAAGGTGCTTATTGGTCTACATAAATAAATAAAACTAAAAAAGCAAACTAGAACTTGATTAAAATCAATACTAAAATGAAACTTGGTCTCATTTGTACGGTCAGCATAACCTTGCTGCGAATAACTACATCCGAAGAGCTAGCATGCATCTCAAGCTCCCCATCATGCCAATTCAGCTGATTCCTGCACTGAATTCTTTCTTCACAACCACTTCAGCTGTATCCACTGGAGTACGGATGGAAGATATCTGAAGTCTAGACATGTTCTCATCTACTCTAATCAAACCTATCCCTACTTGTTCATCTACAAACCAAATGATGTAATGTATGTGTGTTTGTTTGTGAGTGTGTATGTGTCTCAGAGTGTGTGTGTGACAGTGAGTGTCTGTGTGTGTGAGAGTGAGTGGCTGAGTGTGTGTGTGAGAGAGAGAGAAAGGAGTGAGTGAGTGAGTTGTCTCTTACGGGTGGACAGCATCTGGATTCCTGACAGACTGACTGATGCCGATTGCTAAGAGAGCCTGGGCACAGATCACAGAACGAGAGAGAAGCAGAGAGAGAGAAAAAAAAAGGGTGGCAGAGCAATTAAGTTGTTAAATGTACAAACTATGATTGACAAGTTTCCTTTCTTTTGCATTGTGTAAACACATTCCTAGCATGGGAGGGCAGGGCTGACCTGATTCGCTGTGTCTGCCAACGAGTGAATGGCTTCAGAGAACATGCTAGCTGATCCAGTGTACACCCAAGCCAGCAGCTTGAAGAAGAAGTTCAGTCCGTTTCTGTGGCAAAGCAGGAGAGATATAATTGAACGGCATCGCACAGCATATGTGAGTTATCCTCACACGCAATCAGTGCTCATCACCCGGAGAAATTAAATACTGTTTTCTGATTGGCTGACAGGATGTCCTTTATTCCCCGATAGCGGGACACCTGTGACATACATCTGGTAAAAAGTTTAATCACCATTCCATATCAATGCTCTTTTGAATGGTAACTATAACAACCACGGTAAATGACAGCTGAACTAGCAAGCAATGTTATCAAGCTTACCGTGGTCAGTAACCAAAAGAAACAGTGCAGCAACCAAACAGATTAGTTTCTTTTAAAACTGAACTGCATATTTCTTTCATGTTTAAAAGCTTGCTTATTGCCAATACGTGTGAGTTGCAACCAGGTGATAAGTGGGATAACAGCCTTCGAGGTGTCCTGATTATGGGGGAATCACGGACCATTATATCGTCCATTATTCCCCTATATTGGGACACTTCGAAGGCTGTTAACCCTCAACGTCAACCACAACACTGGACATCAGGACATCAACACAGCACTGATGTACTAATAAGACAGTGGATGACTTGCCATCAGTGCATCAATCACAAAATACATTGAAAATATGTTGCCACGAAATACCTAGCCTGGTGGACCAGACACTTTCGCTTCTCTTCACTTCATGCAAAGAGTCTGGGCACTTTTGATAAGCATATGCTTACTTTGTGGTGGGTGGTCACTTTGTTTGATCTTTAAAACTGTTGGCAATGCCTTTTGATTTCTGTTCGCCAATTGGCTGCTTGAAAATCTAGCTGAGGAAACTAACGCCTTAGAGACTCCCCTGATGCACTGTACTGTAGCGAAATGCAATGAGCGGAGGTACTACAGCAGAGTAAAAGCGGAGCGAGAGGCACAAAGGTCCGTTAAGTTCCGCGTTCCATTTTTGTCTGTGTGTGTGTGTGTGTGTGTGTGTGTGGGGGGGGGGGGGGGGGATACAGAGGATCATTGAAAAGTTTATATTGTGAAATTATGTGACACTCCCACTTATGCAGACTGGAACTATTCAGGTTTACTTCCACTGTAACATATTATGTTATCTTGTGCTCTATCTTGGTCTTTGACTACAGTGGCTCACAGCAGCTATGGCTTGAACAGCAGACTGTAATTAGAGGAAGCATGTGGCCCAAGATCATGGAATGCATTAGACAAGGAGAAAGCGCCTCAAGAAGTGAGAATAACATCTGTTGCACCACTGATTTCTACACCACGATTACGTTTTGGTCAGTTGTTCCTCTGTTTTATACAGCACTGATCAGTGGTAATGAGCCACAATTCTTACATTCTTACAGTCCTACATTCATATGTGGTCTGTATGACAGCCCATAGAATAGTTCTATAGATTCGATGGGAATATGATAACTACATGCAGAGTTATGCAATATCCTAACACTGGATCTGGATGTCTTGAGGGTTGTACTGTACAAGATTGAACTGTCTGTGTCCCATGTTTTAACTTCCTGTAGTCCATTTAGAGCAAAGTCTGAATGGCCATGGTGCGGAAGACAGGCCTCATGTCTCATGTGACCACACACACATGCCTACTAAACTCAATCACTTTAATCTAATAGCCAGCAGGCACCCACAAGCATAATGTCCTGTGCAGCTACAAACCACACACTCCTCGGCAGAGTTCAATTCAAAACACACACACACGCGTGCGCACACGTGCACACACACACACACACACACACACCTCGAGGTAAGTGTCTGGTTCATATTTTAGGGCCATGACACACAACACAAACTCTAGCATGGCAAACCACTTTCCACAACACCAGAGCATTTGATTTCAGCTGATTTGGCTGGTAATGCCAGCCTGGTTTGGCCATTCAGGAAAGCACACTGCTCAGAGAGTGTTTTGTGTGTCAGCATTTTCACTCCAAAACAACCTGCATTTTTAGGCTCATTTTGCAAATTCATGATAAAAACAGAAAAGACAACCGGATTTGTTAACTGCTCCCTGATACATTACATTAGAGACTTACATGCATATAGCTACCATCACCACCTTCCCTGGGCCTTGTAGAAATGTGGTCCTCTTTCCTGATCGAGGCTAGAAGAAAAAGAAAGCCATTTCAGACCAATATTACTACCTTCAGTAAAACATTAAGGCATGCTATTTTTAGTAACGGCCTTGTTTAGGGTGGGATTACAAAACATCAGGATGCACTTTTTGAAGGAATGTTTTCTATTTGTCAATCAAATCTGTCAAAACTGAGGCCATGGGTGTGTGTATCCCTACTTGTGTGCCTTATGATGATAATGACAATGATGTCACTTGACCACAGAATATCCTGCTCTGCAAACACTGTAGACGGTTTTAAAGTGATGGTCTAGAGTACTTCCAAACATAGCCCAGTTGCTCAAACTCGCCAAGTGCTGTCAGCATGAGGAAGACAAAATTTGGTACAACAAAGACCTAATAGCGAGCCGTTCTTCTTGGAAGCACTCCAGAGTAGTACTCACTACTGTCATAATTTAGAAGGATTGACAATACCGTGTTCTTAGTAATCCACTACACCAAAATACCAGTGACTATTGAGAATTATGACAAATAACAAGCTATTTTATTATGTTTTATGTCCTCTCACATTGAATTTAATTCACCACTCCATGACAGATCATCTGACTTCTGAGAATACCATCCAGAGCTTATGTTAAAGCAGTAGGCAAGCCTGCAATGTTTTTCCTCAGGAGCTCCCACTACAAACGCCGATTTATGAAAATAGTAGCAACAGCATTGAACACATCTCACCAATCCATATGAATTGAATCTGTTTGCAAACCAAAGCATAGCAACTAGCAATGATCATTTTAGTGCAGTTGACTGACAAGGTAATAAACGCGATTTCAGTTTCATTCAGTTTAAGTTTAGTGTAACAAACTGCAAGTGCTTGAAACTGCACAATTAAGTGACAGAGGTTGCAGAAAGAGACTTCATTCAAAAGACTACTAAGCTGGTAAATTATCCTAAAAATGTTGCCTGGTATTCCTTTAATTTGACAATATCTGCAGCCAAATGTCCTCACTAAGCTCTAAGCCCTAATAGACTTAACTGGTGTGAATCTGACCCATGACTGAGGGATTAGGGCTTAAGAGGGGCAATGGGATTCATCCATTATCACCATTATCCATCATCACTTCATCAGTCCCAAACTTACCTTGGTGTTCCCCCAGAAGTCCTTATATTCCTTTAATAGCTGCTGATTTCTGAAGATATCTGGAACAAGGGTGAGATAAAATGAGCAACAAAACTCTGAGTGACCTGTGTCAGCTATTTACACTGATAACACAAAGTTGATTACTTCTGTTCGGATTCTTGGGGTAAGGTCCATTGTTTAGATTCTATACGGTTAGTTAAAGTGCTCTATACATCTCAAGTAGACAATAATTAATGAGCTGTTGAACTGATAGTTCACATGAGATCATTTCAGAGTCTAAGGCAAGGTGAGGTTAGAAAAAGGTAGTTCAGGCACATACTCTCCTGATACTCTTGTTCAATCTCCTTTCGAAGGTTTCTCTCTCGGGCGAGAGCCTCAGGACTGCCCCACACATCCAGAGCTCTGACAGAACAGATACAAAGAGGTCATCAAAGATTAGGACATGCAAATATTTCATCTGCATGAAACCTTATGAGATAATGAGGATGCAAATTAGTATAGACTACTGTTTTTAGTAAGACTTACAGACTCTGTATTTACAAATAAGAGTGTGTTAATAAAGTTTGTACTTGGCTTCAACATCGGAACGCAGAAAGACAGTAAAGGCCTCGGTGTCATCGTGTGGACTCCGGCGCCGAATCTTCCGTAGCTGTTCCAGGTCACTTGAGAGGAACAAGGGTTCACAGTCTTGAATTGACAGCCAAGCGTAACAAGAACAACTGTCTAGTCAGGACACAGTGCAGGGCACATCTTCAGAACTGAGTTGCCTCTCCTTTCCATAACAGATCCAGTTACATAATAAACACACTGTCTATTTTAATTACACAACAAACTTAAACAAAAAGGGAACTATACACAAAGAGCTTTCTCGCTTTTTCCCTTGCTTAACTAAACTTTGGCAGCTTTCTCGCTTTTTCCCTTGCTTAACTAAACTTTGGCAGCTTAATCAGATGTGCTGCTGCAGTCACACTGAAGTTCCAGTCACATAACAAAGCTAACTAGTCTTTAAATTCCACCCAAATCCCACTCGAGTAAATAATTCTTTAATTATAGTGTTAAATAAGCTTTGAATCGTCTTTGCCTCATAGACAGACATTATATACTATATTTTATACATTATGTTGATACTATATGTACCTGGGCTTCAGACAGAACTCATTCATGGCTCTGACAGCGGTGATGAAGTTGTTCTGGGTGTATTTAGTCCCGTATTCTCTCTTCTTCAGGACGGCTCGCACTGAAGACACACAGCAGGGTCAGAAGAAGAACACAGAACACTTTTTGTTTCAACTTAGGGACAATTTCCCACAGAAGGGTTATGCCTAGTGCAGTACAAATAGGGAAACTCAATGGAGGCTTTTAATCTAGGACTAATCTATATCCATAGATGGGATATTGGGCCAATAAGTCAAACACTCTCCCACCTATTTTAAAAAAAATAAGTGCACGTACGCAGACGTAAGCAATACAATGCTAAATCTGATTTACCTTTTACTTGGATAGCCTCTGCTTTGGTCAGTCCTCGAGGCTTAGAATCTGAAAAGACGACTGGGTTACAGGATGCTTTTGACCATGTTGAACAATAAGCATCAAAGCGATAAATAAACAAAACTTACCTTCGCCATCTTTTGATGATGTACCTGAGGAGAACATAAACAATTTGACGCTTACATGTGTGTTGTGCATTGCTTGTTACACGTAGCAAAGATCAAAAGCAATGTATTACCTTCAGGTGAAGGCTGGGATGAAGCTGCTGCTGCCACCACCTTTTCTGCTTTGACAGGGGGGTCAGCTGACGCAGGAGGTCTATCTTTACCACTACCTGTTGTAGAGTAGTACTGTACTTGTGCCCAGGCAAACGGTGATGCTCGACAGTCAGGGAAGCTGAGCCACACATTTTGCACTCTGCCACCATTCTGCCAACCTGCATAGACACAACACAAAACACCAGTTTAGTTTTGGTCTGATTTAGCTCCGATTTGGTACTTGATCACTATCTACTTGAAAAAAGGCTGATTAAGAAACAAAATGTGCTCGTCAAGAGAAGTTATAACCAACCTCTGTTAATCATATAACAACAGATGCAACAAGGTGTGATGATGCAAGACCGGTTCTGATGAAACTAAGATAAATAAACCCAAAGGATGCTCACCATAGCAAGGCCGCGCCAGTCTTGGGGGCCACTGTGACAGGGAGGCTCGCTGATGCAGGTAAACCCTGCAGAATACTTGCCATGGTCTGTGGGCTAAGCCGGGGAACATCCTCGCTTTGGCAAGGCTCGGGAAAGCAATGTTGGAACCTGCTGTGTTAGCCAAAACAGCAGCAAAGACATTAAACCATAAGATTCAAATTATATTACAGCCAATGTGCAGACATTTGACATTCGCATCAGCTAAACACACAAACTTTAACAAAGGCACCATCACCTATCCTCAGGCAACTATACTGTGCGAAGCGACCGAGAAAGCATCATGAACCTCATGCCTACATGTCATGTGCACATCCTTAACAGGAATTTTCGATAGCTATGCTAGGCTAATGTCTTTCATTCAGATATGCTGGCTATGCCGACGGGCCCCCGCACTTTCACCCAAACACAAGCCGTTTGAGGTCATAGCGTCAGTGGGAACAAATTACTGTTGAAATTACCAATTTGTTGTGTTTAAAAAACTAAAAAAACTAAACCAAATAAAATACACTTTCCCTGCTGAAAACCTAAATTAGGTGGCTAATAAGACAGCTATGAGAGTTTAAATTATTTCAGGGGCGTTATTTAGCAAACCATAACTATACAAACCAATGACAACAGGAAATGAGTTGACATGGAGAACAAGACAGTCATTACAAATGACAAAGCATTATTCTTGTTACTGAATGAGTGCCAGCTCTGAGACTAAGCTGAGCTGGTAAATTAGCGAGTTTGTATACCAACTCGCTAACGTTAACGTCACACTGGTGCATAGCGAAATTTTTTTAATCGTCGGTGTCAACGCTTAACTTTAGTCCAAATGTTACAGTGGCTTGCAGTATTTCTCACAACCACCATAGTAGATTTAGGATACCTAATTAGTTTACGTTATAGTGTTAACAAAGACACATAAAAAGCTCGAAGTCAAGACGTTAGATGACATTCAAGAGTGAAATAATCAGGTTACTGGCTAAGGCTATTGACGTTAGCCAAGTAGCTAGCGAGTTTGTCGGCTAGCTCGCTGAAACTAAGCACACTGACATTATTTCATTAACGTTATTTTTATATTGGTGTACTCTAGGAATTTACGTGTGGATATAAACAACCACCCGGTACCACAGCCTTACCTTTTTGTGTCGATTTTTATTCTGCATATCTCAGTCCATTTCTACTTTTGACCACCGTGCAACCTGCTAACTAGCTAACAACTAACGTTACAGCCATATCAGCATCAGCCATACAAAACATTGATGGTATGAAAAATGTCGCGAGAAGACGTCCACTGTAGGATATGTTCAAGAACGTGGGGTTTGCGCAGTTTAAATTGGGGTTAGTTTTAATGACAGTAGCAGTTTAGGCTGTAATTTGCTGTTCATTATGTGTGTGCAAACTACAGATTGCACAAAAAAGAATTACAATTCCAGCTTCAAAAGCACTCAGGTGAGTTAATCGTCGATTAGCTGAAACGGGCAGATTTGACCATAGTGACCAAGCATAATTACAGAATTACAAGATAGGCCTGTTCCCTTCTTTTACGGTTTATGCCTATTCCAAGTGTTTAAATTGCAGATAAGATTTTAGTACATTTTATAGTCTCATCATCTTTGGACCCAGAGTTGCATATGCAGAAATTTTATATAGGCGAGACTTAATTCGTAGTAGCATGACAACTTTATGGTAACTTAGCACGTTTAAAAATGTGCCGCTGTCCTTGTTTATTTTGGTGCCCACGTTCTGCAATGTGTCTAGAGAACTCAGACATCGCTTCTCAGCGGCATTGAACAGGGCAAATGCCGCTTATTAAGTGTGATCTTAATGCTGATGCATTACACTGTAGTATAGTGACACGCATTAAAATTACAATTAAATAGTTGCTTACAATTTCAATAACACAGCAATTTTAATACATTTTTATTTTGCCGTTGGTGACAACAATCATTATTTTTTTCCAGATTGGATTGTGGATGTACTTGCTCAGAGGTTCCACAAGGGGGCAAGAAAACATTAGCCCATACAAAGCCTATAGTGGAGACAACGTGAGCAAACAGGAATGAAGAGAGTAGCCAGGTATATTGGCCTGGGCGTATTCACCATAAACTTATAAGATGCAGCAAGCAGTCTCATTCTATGGTAGTCTTTCTATGGATTTTGCGTTTCCGTTCAATTTTTTCTTAATTTAAGCATTTTCTGAGAATTAAAAGGGGAACAGGATGTGTTTGGGCCCACATCTTGGAAAGTACCCTCTGGGGCAAAACAAGATTCTACAATTGTGGAATGTGTACGCTGATAAAACTTTATCCTTGCTTCTCCCCCCCCCTTCCTTCCTATTCCTTTCTTGGCCCAGTTCTCTCACTCATTGTACCCTTCACCACCACCACTACCCCTCCCCCCTTTCATGCCATTTTTCACTTTGTTTATCCCCTATTCTTGTGTCACCTCAGCTCCCTCTATCTGTGTTGTATGTTCTCTCTTTTGTAACTTCCTTTCCTATTTCCTTCTTCTTTTTTTCCCTACAGGGCAACTCTCTCACCCACACACATGCTCATTATCATCCACCACCTTCGACTCACCGTGAACACACCCCCCACCCACACCCTAGGCCATGTGGTAGAGAAGCCTTTAAATTCCTGCCACAGTGACCTCAGGCACAGAGCAGACAGCGGGAGTGTAGGGTAGATGATCAAAGACTTTTGAAGAAGAGAGGCAGAACAAGAAGAATGATGATGAGGAGGATGCTGCTTGTTATCGTCATACTTATCCTGGGAGCCGTCAGGCAGTCCTGGGCTGACACCAGGGAGTACTACATTGCCGTCGTGGTGAAGACCTGGAACTACCTGGATCCATGGAACACAGACTTGGCCTCCAGACAAAGGTAGTAGCAGCAAGTGATGTGTTTTAATGCGGCAAAAATAGGTGCTACGCAATGCTGAGTTTGTGAAGTTTTTCCCCCCCGGTATTGATGTAACTGTATTTTCTTCCAGTGAGTCCAGAGCATAATAGTTTGTTTTTATGATATACTGTGTATAAATGCAGCAATCACACTTAAATGTATAGTACTTAGCAGAAGTTTAAAGCATATGTGAAACAGTGCTGTAAAGTTAATATACTTCCAAAATTACATGAATATGCATGCAAAATGTATTTTTGTTTTTATCAATGCAGCACTTTAATGCAGAGAACTTATAAATACTAAAATATTGTTATGCATATCCATACTTTTATGCATGTCCATACTTTTATGTTGTCATTTTTAAATATGGCAGATAAGATTCTTAATGAGCCATTCTCTGCCAGTTACAGAAAATTAATTAATTTTCCTCTCTCTTTGATCTCTAATCATGTTTACTTCTTCCAGATCTGACATTCCAAAATATTCCAAGGCCGTTTATAGTGAATACACAGATTCTACCTTCACAACACAAAAATCAAAGCCTCCATGGGCAGGTTAGTGAGGATGCACTGAGAATGCACTTAATAATTTAATTTCTCTACACTGCGTTACGCTATTGCACTTTCAACTTAAAATAGTGCAGATTCTATGTTAGCAATATGCACTCCTTGTTAGTTCTTTCATTGTGTTGTAGCTTGAATGTTATCCTCTTTTGTAAGTCGCTTTGGATAAAAGTGTCTGCCAAATGCCTAAATGTAAATGTAAATGTAGTATGACATTACAAAAAAAAAATGACGTCAAGTGATCCAGAGAAACATACGCTTACTTTTTAAAATTAATAAATCCTATTTGAGATTTATTTTTACAAATTCCTGTATCAGCTATGAGTATCTTCTGCCTCATATGTAATATATGAGGTATAATGTGTGTTCACCTCTCGCATGGACATTGTTTCCATTTTCTCATGGATGTGTCCATACTGTCTCACCATAATTATGTTTACTGTTCGCCAGGAATCCAAGGCCCCACCATCAGAGCCCAGGTGAATGATAAAGTTGTGATTCATTTCAAGAACTTTGGGTCACAACCTTTCAGTATATCCCCTATTGGGATTCCCTACTGGAAGCAATCTGAAGGTTAGTCACCTCCACCCTCATCAGTCTGAACAGGTTTCTTTATTTCTTTTGCAATATATCATACATATAATATGTGAAATATGAAAATATTATATGGAAATTCTGTTGACAAGTGAAAACAAACAAAACGACACTTTCAGACTTAAAGAATATAACTACATAATTTTAACAGGGAAAAGATATTTCAGTTCTTTTTGAATGATAGCAATTCTGACAGCCAAAGATTAACTTATCCATTTGGACACACGTACACATACATGTAGAGGTGCTATTTTCTATGCTGCCAGTGAATGGGGGAATAAACCCATGGATATGTGCTCTTTTCTCTCTAGGTGCAGGCTATGATGATTCCACCACCAGCCAGGAACAGGGGGATGACGCCGTTGTTCCTGGTGGCTACTACAAGTATGTGTGGGACATTCACATCCTGAGCGGGCCCACCTCCACAGACCCAGACTGTCTCACGTACTCCTACTCCTCCCGCGTTGACATAGTCAGGGACTTCAACTCGGGACTCATCGGCCCATTACTGATTTGCAGAGCAGGTGAGAAAACAAACAGAAAAGATCATTTCCGTGCGTTTATCAATGACTCACTAAAGGCAACTTCACCAGACATTGTTAATGGCAAATTCACTATCTACTTTTTGTGATATGACAAGCTGTCAAGTTGGGTGAAATGACTGTTTAAAAGCCTTGTTGGACTGACGCAGTCCTTGGTTTACTGGATCTAGCAAAACAGCTATATTTCTGAAATACATTCATCCCCTATCACTACACAGGAGTTCTGACAAAGGAAGGAAAACAGAAGGTTCCTGAATTCATCTTGTTTTTCGCCGTGTTCGATGAAAACAAGAGCTGGTTCAAAAACTTAGGAAGATCCTCGGACAGGTTCAAAAATCTTGACACTCCCAGAGAGTATCATACCATCAATGGCCATGTCAACTCATCTTTACCTGGTATGTTCCCTTTAAGTTGACCATGCCTGGGGAGGGTATGTCTGATATATGACAGTACAACTACAAGAAAGAAAAAGAGAAGGCTTAGTCAGCATGTAACCACATAGTCTCATGGCTAGATGGCGAATTCTTGAGGAGTGCCGCTAGACAGGTATTGTTCAGGCACATTTGGCACATATTGACTTTTAGCTCAATGTTTTGCTCACTGCTCATTGAGCACTTTTTTCACATTTTTTTCAAGAGATCTTGAAAAATCAGTAGGCAAACATCATGATCCTTCAGTATATGGAATTAATTAGAAGTTTCCGTCAATGTTGCCCCAATATTTGCGTGTATGTATCATCTCCCTTAGTCAATATTTAAATGGTAGTATGAGTCTGACTATGAGAAAGCACCATGAAACCTATGTACAGACAGAGGGCTTAGTCAGTATTGACTTGGAGGGATTACTTGTGTGACCTTACCCTTTTTACTTGAAGGAATATTCATCTCATAAACCTAGGGGTGACGCATACCAAATGTGCTGTTTGTTTTGTAGGTCTGACACTGTTAAAGGAGGAATGTTTCGTACACTGCACAGTTCAACTGCACAGTGTGCGAAACTGCAAAACATTCCTTCTTTGCCTTTGATTGCTGTTTTTTGTGCACCCACTGAAAAAACTCTTCATCTGAGCGCAGCAATTTTTCCTACTTAGGTCTGACACTGTGCCAGGGTTTCGATGATGTGTCCTGGCATCTGATTGGGGTGGGCAGCTCTCCCGAGATCCACTCCATCCAGTTCCAGGAGTACTCGCTGCAGGTGATGAAACACCGGAAGGTGTCCTTGGAGATGGCCTCCATGACCTTCACCACAGCGCTTATGAGGCCGCTCTCCGAGGGAATCTTCCAGATCTCCTGCCGAATCCACTCTGATAAGCATGGTAAAGTCTTCTTGGGTGTTTTCAGCAGACCTGCCAACCTGTACGCATTTTGACACTGAAATACGCTGTTACGCATTGGCACTTAAAAGTATCCAAATCTAGCGAGTTTGGCTAATTTAGGATTTTAGATGGGTTGCTGCAAACAGCTAGATTGCCTTCTAAAAAGCTTAGAGCAATCATAGTGCAGTATTCATTCTACCAGGCCCTCCGGTACAAAAAGAAATATCTTCCTTGCATCAAGTTATGAGCTGCTTTGCAAAAGTAAATAGTCTGAGAGGGAAATTGGAAACAGAGATTACAAATTAGGTTAAATTAGATTTAATGTTGGTCTGACGTTAACATGCAGTGTATTCGCGAGCTTGCTATTGTCCATGTAAAACGTTGCTTTTCAAAACACACACAGCCTAATAAATGCATTAAGGATACACCCGGACAATGCAGTTTATAGCTGCCATAAGTTTACAAAAGTAGGCTGAAACTAAGTGGCCTGTTAATCAGGCAATTTTTTATATAAACATTTAGAGACAGGCAAAGCGTTCATAGCATTGACGGAGGTAGTTACTGCGGCCAAACTTGTATCTTAAAAAAGCCCAATGGCTATGGCTGTGGCATTTCATGACCTCCCATGTACTTGTAGCCTGCTGTAATTTCCTGATTATTAACCGAGGTTAATACATGAGTGAGGGCTATAAACAGGATTGTTTTGATTTCTTTTCACCATTCTACTTGATTTGTGATTCATTAGGTAATTTTTAGTAAACGGAGGTTAATACATGGGTTAGGTCAATACAATGGTGAGGTGCATGGTTTTGTTTGCATAAAACACTGACCTGAGGTTTAATACATGGTGCAGCTTATATTCAGAAAAGTTACTGTACACTACATACAATTGCCTTATTTTCTTACATTTGCATGTACTCTGAAGCAGTTCCATATGGGCTAAATATTCTTATTACATTTTGTAATGTGGGTTTCGTACTCCTAAGCAGTCCTATGTTTTGTTGTTTTTTTTTTTTTTTTTGCAATATGTCTTCCTATAGCGGGCATGAGTGCCAACTTCACAGTGAACAAGTGTGCAGATCCTGTGGGCCCAGAAAAAAGGAATCCCGAAGACGATTATGGGGAGATGGAGGACTTCTTGTCCACCGTTGTTTTCCAGCGTGGTAATGTCGCATCTGTCCTCAGATCAGGAAGTAGGTCCAGGCCCAAGGTGTGGATCCACTACATTGCTGCAGAGGAAGTGACCTGGGACTACGCCCCAAATGTTAAAGAAGGTGACAGGTAAAAGACAAGAGAGGAGCAGGAGAGAGAGAAAGAGCGAGAGAGAGAGAGAGCAAAAGAGAGAGAGAGAGAGGACTGAATCTTAATCCCCGAGCCCTAAACCCTGAATCCTCAAAGAGAAATGCAGGTTTTAACTTGTACTTTTTTTACAGGACATTTTCTAGTTATTGTATTTATTATGAATGTTGTTTATGTTGAAATTACATGGTTTTTCAGCACAGTGCAGAAAGACCTCCTTGTTTTTCATTTCACTGCATGTACAGTTTATGTGACAAATTAAAGCACTTGATTTGACTTAACTGGTGGGAATCAACTTCATGATTGGTTGATCCATGTCAGTTAAGTCTTTGAAGGTTCATGCCTTAATTCATAATTAATTAGTTTTGCTGGTGCCTGGTGCATACATGTTTTGTTCATGCATGTGGTACATTTCATGCTTTTTTAGAAATGTATGCTAATGCTGTTGGTATTCCAGGATTGCTTCTGCTGAGAACTTGAGACGGGGTCCTCAGCGCTTAGGGAAGGTGTACAAGAAAGTTGTGTATGTCGAATACACAGACAAGACTTTCACTAAGAGAAAGGACACAAGCCCAGGGAAAGGAGTGATTGGGCCTGTTTTGACTGGAGAGGTTGGAAACAAATTTCAGGTAAACGCATAGAGAAATAACACATGTATGGGATCTCAGGGTAGCCTCACACATGGAGGGTATTTTATTACAAAAATTGTGTTGTTTCCACATGCAGATTGTTTTCAAGAATCTGGCGAGTCGACCATACAACATCTACCCCAATGGACTAACAAGCATTTTAGCTCTACATCAACAAGGTAGAAGACAGAGAGAGAGAGTGATGAATTTATATTTACATACTAAATAAAACGTCAAACGCATACATATGTTTGTCATTCATTTTGTTACCTCAAGCCCAAAGAATACAGATTTATAAATGTAAAAGTAGAAGTCTTATTTATAACATTTATAAATTGATCATCTCCCCAGTACCCAATATGGACATGAGGTCTCTGGCAATACAGCCAGGTGACTCGTTTACTTACCTGTGGAAACTGACATCTGAGGATGGTCCCACGACTGTCGACCCACGATGCCTCACTCGTCTGTACCAGAGTACCATCAACCCTGAAAAGGACTTGGCCTCAGGGTTGGTGGGCCCCCTTATCATCTGCAAACCAGGCTCGCTGGACCGAACAGGCAGAGTGGTGAGGACAGTTCTTTCAATTTTATTAAATTCTATTTATTTCCACTGAGTCTTTAAATTTTACTTTTATCAATTGAAAACAATTGAAATGGCCATGAGATGCTTCAGACAGTCCGGAACTTCAACCCCAAAGCAAGCAATAAACCCCTCAAAACATTCTCTAAGGACATTGTTTCAGATTGATTGAAACTGATTTAATTGAAAAATGGTTGCGCTTTTATATGTGGTTTAGTATTTATCATGTAGTGTTCATGTGATCTTGTAAGTTGCTTTGGGAATGTCAGCCAATTATCATGAACGTAACATCTTAAATGCAATTTCTGTATGGGGCAGGTATAATATTATCAGTTTAAAACATGTTTGTGTGATATTTGCAGGTAACCTCAGATAAAGAGAAGCACTTGATGTTTGCCATGTTTGATGAAAACAAAAGCTGGTACCTCAATGAAAACATTCAGAACTACAGTGAAGACCCTAATACTGTTAATGCTGAAGATCCAGATTTCTACAAATCCAACGTTATGAATAGTAAGTATATTTTGTGATGGCTTAAAGACTCACTGATTTTCCTGTATGTGAAATGAAGAACTGATGGAAGCACATTCTCAAACATGTTCATACAATGTGGTATTTTGTTTGCTGTTGACTAACAAATGATTGAACTCGAACCCCAGACTGTCATAGTTCAGAGACATAGTTTTAAATGTTCATTATGACTTTACATTTACACATTTATTGACTTGCATTTGTCAACTATAAATTACTTCAGAGCCAGTGTCCCCTAGAGCAACTTAAGGTTAAGTGCCTTGATCAAGGGCACAAAAGTGGGAGCCGGAATTCAAACCCACAATTTCCAGAGTACTAACATGCTAGCCAGGTTCCTTAAATTCTATGCTACTACCGCTATTTTGGCTATAAGTGTAAGACAACTTACACCACCCTTGTTCTGTCTCCTCAGCTGTCAATGGCCTGATGTACAGCAACCTCCACTTCAGAACATGCCTGGGCGAGGTGACCTTTTGGCACCTGGCGAACGTGGGGACACAGGACAACTTCCTGTCTGTTTACTTCACAGGAAATCCCTTTGAGAAGGACAAGGTGTACGACACAGTCCTCACGCTGTTCCCTATGAGTGGGGAAACTGTTGCAACAGAGATGGAGACACTTGGTAAGAATCAGTGATCAGAGACATTTTTTAATGTGCTTCAGTTGCAACACTACACTCTCTGAAGACCTATTTAACTGTGTAAGCTGAATGTCATGCTGGAAATGAAAGATAAGTATGCAAAACCTTGGATGGATGTGATGAGTTCTGCATTTCGTCTCTCTGCCCTGTCACTTCCTTAACATGCACCATGAATTTTCCAACATTTCAGCACTAAACATGAATCTAGTGGTAACAATAAAGATTTTTACCGTAGCTCCTTGACTCATTAGCTGTTTCTCCTTAAAAACGTAGTGATTCAGTTTGTAATGCAATCAGTCAACATTGTCATTGCCCATTAACATGTCAGAATTGTAGCCCCAACCAGTATCTCTGAAATTAAATTTGTGAGAATTTTTCTAAAAAATCTCTCACAATCTCACTGTGTTTTTAGGTGAGTGGGAGATCAGTGCTTTTGACTCCAACCTGAAAGCCCAGGGTATGAGTGCTCTATACTCAGTGTTCAGTTGCGAAAAGGTGCTACCTCTGGTGGATTCCGAGGATGATTATGATTTTGGGGATTATATGTTTGACCCTATCCCCATGGTGAGGGGTGCCAGAGGAGGTCAAGGGAACCAGACAGTGGCCATACGAGTGTGTCGGCCGTTAAATGCTAATGACACTCAGCTGGACAACACCCTCCCCATTGAGGGGAAGGAGAGCAAGAAGAAGAGGGTGTGTGAGGTGAAATACATCAGTGTGGCACGAGAGGAGGATAACAACGTTCTCTCAGAGGGCGGAATCCCCGAAGACATCCTGGCGGAGCTGGACAAAGAGCTGAATGGGGACTTAGTAAAGCGACGCAAGAGGTCACCGACCTCTGATGAGAATGTTGAGGGAGAGACATCATCTGATCCTAGAGTCCTGGAGGTCAGTGATGGGGCATCATCTGCTTTTCCAGGCTATATTGATTTGGTAGTTCAAGAAGAGCCTCAGCAGACAGCGATGGAGAACTCTCCAGTGGGAGATGTCCATGAAACCCCCTTGGAGAAGAACAGAACTATAAACAACTTCTTTGGAAAAATCCTCAGGCAACTGGCCCAGGATTCTCTGGACGGCCCTATCCAGACACTGAATGAGACATTGGAGGAGGAGGATGACCGTAGCATGGAGGATTCTGATTCTGAGAGACAGAACCGAAGCAAGTTACAAAGACGACAAGCACTTGACCTCCTAACGCACGTAGAGCATGAGGGTTTGCAAGACGACCTGTACAGCGGGAACGAGATTCTTGAAGGACCAGATGAGATTGAACATGACACATTAGACAGTCTAAACCGAGTGTACTTTGGTGACAAAGAGCTCCTAAGCAAGTTAATGATAGACCCTGATGAACTCATGGATTTGTCCAAGAATTTCAAAAACTCCACAAACAATAGCACAAACCCAGGACTGTCGTTTTCGTTTGAATATGATGACTATGGCGAGGAAAAGAACGTCTCCTCCACAAATGATATTCCTTTTGAGGGTGTTTTGAATCCAAGATCCATCGATCCAAGAGCAAGCCACTCAAACTTCCGCAGCTACTACATTGCAGCAGAGGAAATCATGTGGGATTACGGAGTCACAAAACCCCATCAGCTTATTAGACCCAAGTAGGCTTGTTTTCTTTCACTGGCACATAAACATCCATACTGCATACTGACTGACCAGTGGCACTAAGAAAAAAGTAAACGTGTTAGTTTTCCCACAATGACGTGTTTTTTGCATCGTCACCCCCACAGAGAAATGCGGCACGGGTACAGGAAGTACTTCCCTGCCTACAAGAAAGTGGTGTTCCGGGCTTACCCGGACAAAGACTTCCAGCAACCTGCCAAAAGAGGAGAACTCGATGAGCATCTTGGAATCATGGGCCCAGTGCTGAAAGCAGAGGTCAACGACGTGTTAACGGTGAGTTAGTTTTGACTCAGTGCTTTGGTGTCTGTGGTGTTTTGGGGGTATAGACCTGTGCAGTAGGTCATTAATTAACAAGCTTGATCTATTGTTGTCAAATTAATCCAGAGATTTCCATAGCTTGTTGCCAGCTTTGTTGAGCTCATTTACAAGCTCTTGTTAGATATGAACGTTTTTCCAACATTTTCAGCTCTTTTCTTCAGGAAAAATAGCAAAAAGTCTGCAATTACAACAACAACAAAGTACATGCAACACAGTACATATAGATATGTCAGTATTACCCAAAAAACAGTAGGGAAAATTATTCTCTTTCTCTTTTATTTTTCTTGTCGGCTTTCAATCTCCAATCAGGTGGTCTTTAGGAACAAGGCCTCCAGACCATACTCCCTGCACCTCCAGGGAGTTTATGACAAGTTCCAGGGCCTGACGTCTCCCAGCGGCATCCCGGGGCAGACCTACAGGCCCGATGAGGCCCCAGGGGAGCCTGTGCCTCCTGGGGAGGAGAGGGTCTACAACTGGATGATCACTAAACGCCAGGGACCTGCTTCCTCAGACTTCGACTGCAAGGCTGGAGCTTATTACTCCACTGTTGACAAGGCAAAGACTTTCTGTTCTTATTTAAATGAAGAGCACTTCAGCAGTGCATGAGTTTAAAGCATTCTTTTATTTAGAGCACAGTTTATATGCTGATGCTTCCTCCACACTTTTGATCCAAATTCCTACTTGGATGATTCCACAATACAACATGTGTTTTTGATTTGGGTTTTTAGTTTTGAAGTGTATGTGTTTGATGCTGTTCTGAACTGATCTGCTCTGAATTCATTATTTCTCTGGAATAATCTTCCCCCACCAGGAGAAGGACATAAACTCTGGACTGATTGGGCCCCTGCTGATCTGTAAGCCAGGGACTCTAACATCCCCCATGCAGCCAGAGATACGCGATCTCTTCCTCCTCTTCACCATCTTCGACGAGAGGAAGAGCTGGTACATGGAGGAAAACATCAGAAAGTTCTGCTCCCCCCCTTGCAGAGCCAATAAAAATGACCCCTGGTTTGGGATAAGCAACAGATTTTCAGGTAACATTTGAATTTTGATTATATATAGCCCTGTAGTTAGTGTCTCTGTGTTATGTGTCGTCTCAGTTAGTTTGATGTCTTGAATGCAGCTTTTACAAACATATGCTTTGTATTTGCCCGGCACTACTTGTTTTGCATGCTAACTTCACTGGATATCTGGATGACACAGAGCACAGGCGGGTTTTATTATTAAATCTTTACATTTTTTCTTCACGTTCTGTTGCAATTTTCAGGTAAGTTTTAGAATCATTTCTAACTTAAAAAACACCACGTAGCACCTTTTAAATGGCTTCTTAGGGCTTGTTATATCTAAACTGATGTCTTTTTTTTTTTTTTAATTTTATGGGCCTTTCTTTTACACATAGACAGGGGTTTAGCAACCTCAAATGTATTTAAAAAAAAAAAAACATCCTTCAATGTGGAGTTTTTTTCGAAACGCTGGATTCTGTGGATTCGCTGGATATGTGTAAATGCAATTAAAAGCAGAAACGGATAAAACAATATCTAAATAATAAAATAATATAAAAATATCTGGATATGAGTAAACAAGCTCTTTAGTTTTCATTTTAACTTAATCAGGATAGAGACACAGGAAATGAGAGGGAGAGACTGGGAGTGGAAGGTAAACCAAGCCCCCCATAGGCACTGCAATCTAGCCCTAGTAATGGGTGATGATGCTTGTACTGCTATAACAGTGTTCTTTAATAGCATAGCATGGTTTACCACATTACGTTGTTTGTACTCTGTGCTCTACTTAAGTACTCTACTTGAGAAGACTCCTCTGTGAACCTTACAATTACACACCTGAAACCTCTTTCTCAGAGGCAGCAGATATCCACCTGGGCAACATACATTAAGGCAAGAGACGCAGGTGTTGTAATAGGGAGATCTGAAAAGAGAACAAAACAAAGATAATTGCAGCACTCTGTTCTGTTTGTAAGTTGGCACACTGGATCATTAGGGATTGTACAGGGCACTATGTACCTTTTCTGTCATGTGTAGGTATGCATAGGTGTGGGTATATTGTATATGTGTGTGAGTAAGACAGAGAGACACAGAGACAGAGCAAAGCAACAATCTAACTCAATAATTCCTCTGCAGCCATTAACGGGTACGTGGCAGAGACGCTTCCAGGGCTGGCTATTCAACAGTACAAACTGGCGCGATGGCACCTCATGAACGTCGGGAGTGGGGGCGAGTTCCATGCCATCCACTTCCATGGACTCCCATTCAGCGTCAAGAACGACGAGGAGCACAGAATGGGTGTGTTCAACCTGTATCCTGGTAAGTACTATGGCTGGTCTAAACATCATGTAATCCATCATCATCAACCATTAATTAAATCATATCACATATTAATACTAAATATGTACTGTCACCAGATATTGTAACACCAACAAACAGGTGAAAATAGTTTAATCTTCTTAGTTAATTGTTGTTGATACCATCCTCTTGTTTTGTTCTTCTTGTGCACCCACTGAATTGAACTGCATTAACAGTTATCCCTTGTGGTTGTGTGTGTAGGTGTGTTTGGCACTGTGGAGACGAAGCCTGCTATGCTGGGCACCTGGATGGTAGAGTGCACCATAGGGGAGCACCAGCTCTCTGGCATGAGAGCTAAGATGCTGGTGTATAATCCAAGTAGGTCTCGCATTCTCCATCTGGGAATTCAGAATTTCTGGTTCTTATATACAGATTCTTATATATGTGTGTTTCAGAGGCCATTAAACTATCCGTCACTGTTTTTTTCAATCCAGATTGTATTCAGCCACTGGGGATGCAGTCTGGAATTATCTCTGATGAACAAATCTCAGCTTCAGACCATTATGGTAATTTCCTTGTCATTTTTAAGTGGTTGCATAGCGTTCCATCCTTTATTTTCTAAACCATGGCTCACACAATTGATTGAGTCCATATGAGAGAGTGGATTGCAGTTATACAAGTGGCTGGGTGGCGTCATGCCTGACTTTTACACATTCCAGAGAAAGTTTGAGGTCTCAGTGGGATTTGAATAAATTAAATTACCATGAATTTCAAAACTGATAAGGTGTTGAAAGCTATGGAGATCAAGTTCCAGTCAGGGGCCTTGAGACATATTCATAAGTTATGGTTTTATATAAATAAAATAAAATTGAATTGAGTAGAGATGATATGACAAGGAAAAAAGAACAGGAGGAAAAAGAGGCTGATGCAACATTAGCATTCTAGTCATCTGTAAAACGGCATTGCTATATGGGTCACGGACGATCTCTGCCGTTGCCACATGATTACGTTTAAAGCTCCACAGTGTAATTTTACCACAGTGGAATCTTTAAGAGCTGTCTTGAATGACATTGTTATGCCATTCAAAACTTTTCCCACAGGCTTGACAAATTTCTTGTGACGGAGCCATTTACGATAAATACACGGAAGCTAAAACTGGGAAACGCATCATCTGCTCACAATCCATACACAAACCATTTCTCTGGGATTTAAACTGTTGTGGTGGCAGTGCTTTGTAGAGCACAGAACATTTCTGACAGCACTTCTTTGACCACATTTCACACGTTGACCTCCATGTCTGTGTTATTGTCACCAGGTTACTGGGAGCCTGGGTTGGCCAGGTTGCAGCTGTCGGGTTCCGTTAACGCCTGGATTGGCCTTAATGAAACATCATGGCTCAAGGTAAGGAGAGAAGACCTGAAATGACTTGCCTAAAAGATCTCACAGCATAATTGTCTGTAGTTTTCATAACTTTAGGGCTCCCTTGAAAAAAAAGGTTTTGAAAATAGATGTAGTTATAGGTCATTGAAAGCGCATTTTTTACGTTTGTGAAATACATCACTATGATGATCTGATCAGGTTAAGCGCAAGCCACTTTTATATCTTTGCTAACCATCTTTTTTGGAACAACCCTTGCAAACCCACTAACCTCATTTACTTGTACACCTCTCAGTTGTCAAAACTCATTTGTGTTGTGACAGTAGTTACTCTTGAACCCTGTTAAAATTGCCACATTTGGACAGGAAAGTCCTTGAAAAGGACCTTAAAATTGACTAAATGATGGGTGGAAACACCGACAGTAATATCTTCTCAAGAATTTTGAGGAAACTATTGTCTAGACAAGCGCCGACACTTCCACTAAGACGGGGTCATCTCACAAGCAATTTGCACAAAATTCTGAAGCAATACTTAATGGTGGTCCACCCACTTTTTTATATTAAAGTACTGCATTGTGTGTGACGCCACACAACCAGTCTGGGCTAGAACCACTGAGACTGCTGTGAACACACAGTAAATCCTATATACAATAGAGAAACTAAGTATTGGCCATCAACATTTTTTTCAATGTATTTCCAAGTATAGGGCTATTTTCACCAGAATTTTCACCAGGACATTCACACATATAAAGAAATAAAAAACATTAAAGCCCATAAATAAAGTTATGTGTAAAAAGTGGAATGGTAGCAAATGTTTTTTTCATAGTGTGTCTATTACTAAACCTCTAAGCAAATCCTTACTAAAAGTGCCATATCATCAGGGAATTCCGTATCATGACGTTGACAAAATTTATTTTCATCTGGGTCTCAAAACATGCCCTGCTGGGCCCTTGAATTTGTGGGAAAAAAGCCCTGGAAAGTCCTTGACAAGTCCTTGACTTTGATGTTGAGGAAAGAGTGCGAACCCTGCAACATAAACATGATTCAGAGAACAATTTATGGCATACAACTTTGCAGGAGACTTCATTTGTAACTCACTATGTCTATGTGGAATACAAATCTGACATCTTGCCATCCAATCCTCAAACTAAATGCAATCACAGCCATATGTGATCATATGGTGGGGGAGTGGTAAGGGACCAGTCTAGCACGCTAGTACCCTGGAAATTGTGGGTTTGAATCCCAGCTGCCACCGTTGTGCCCTTGAGCAAGGCACTTAATCCTTGTTGCTCTAGGGGAAACTAGCCCCGATGTAATTGATAAGTGACAAATGAAGTCGCTTTGGATAAAAGCATCTGCTAAATGCATGAATGTAAATCATACAACATGTATCATAAATCAACATGCTTACTGTCCCAATAGTGTACTGTCACTGACTCCAGTCAGAGGTGAATGCATTCAACATCAGTCTCACAAGTCAATCTGTTGCTTTGAATTAATTACTATGCCGTATAGTGTCAAGCTGACATGTAAGCATGTAATTACATCAAAGCAACGTGATGAATTGACTATGGATACATTGTGGAGACCAATCTTTTTTTTCGAGTGTAAAAACAAAGACAAACACAGTGGGTCAATGCACCCCCTTGAGCACTGACCTTACATGCATCATCACCATTGCTGGTTGATTCATGCCAGTTAGATCTTGTTTAAGAGAAAGGGTTTAGGAGGGATATTTTTGATATAGAATCCCTTATTATAGGATATGAGGATAACTATTGTACTCTCCCCTCTGTAAACAGGTGGACTTGCTGAGGCCTATGTTGATCCATGGGATCCAGACCCAGGGAGCGCGAACCATGATGGGGCTCACAGAGATCTTCACCATGTATTACACCATCTCATACAGCATGGACAACGAGCACTGGAAAGTCTATCGGGGAAATAGCTCCAAGCCGTCCAAAGTTAGTGCCTTTCACCCCTCTGTGCTTGGACTGAGAAATTACTTTTCCAAGTCACGTGTTGCAGTTAGCATGTACATAATCGTACTGCATTCTCATAATTTATTGTGATGCCAGTGCTTTGTTGCTTTGAATAAATTGACTTTTGTGAAGTACAATGATTGCATTGCATTTTGTTGTATTATGCTGTTCACAGATCTTCACGGGTAACTGGGATGGCTCAAGCGTGAAAGAAAATCTCCTGTCCCCACCCATCATTGGTCAGTACATCAAACTGAATCCAGTCATCTACAAGGGCCGTCCTACTTTTCGCCTGGAGTTCCTGGGATGTGATTTAAATAGTGAGTTTCTTTTGTTTGCCGTAATGCAACATGCCTCCGCAAAGACACCCACTGTTTTATTTTTTGGAAACACATCTGTTGTTCGCCGCGAGTTCATTGTCAGTGAAAAGCCGTAGGGTACTGAACAGTACATTTGAAATGCTTTCTTTGTGTTCAGCTTTGTCTGAATTTCAAAAGACGAGAATAATAGCTTAAATCAAAGCATTTTCATTTGACTATGACAAAAAAGGCGCTTGATGATGGCTCTACATGCTTGACTTGAAAGGGGAAGAAAAAGTGTCTACTGTGAGCTCCATGACTTGTTTTGAAGCATCACTGACTGACAGTGCCTCCCACAAGACAGCCTTCTCTGTCACACTTGCTTTTTCAGGTCACACTTAGTCATACATCTCTGCAGTGACTTCTTGTAATGTAAATATAACAGCAAAGACTTGTGAAAAAACCCTCAATTTACTCTACCCTTTTTTACGGTTTCTGTTTTGCTTGGTTTGTTTTTGTGTACTTTCTTAGCTGATACTTTGTTCTGACATGTTATGAAATCTCCTGAGTTTTCTTTCTCGTTCAATTCTTTTGTCTTTAAAAAGGCATCTGCAGTTTGTTGAATGACAAAAAAAGAAAAGGATTTCTCAGTGCTTTGTTTGGCAGTATTGAAGTTACAGTTTACATCTCTTTTTCACATTTTCAATTCCTTTTTATGTTTGGAGGACTGTGTGTGCATGCATACTAAGAATCTTGGAACTAAATATAAACCGAGAGGTAATCTTTGTATGCACAGCTTCCAAATATAGGCCTATCTCCTTCTTCTCCCAGCTATTTGAGTGTAGACTCTTTTTAAAGTTCAGTTTGTGAGTTCGAAAAACAGATCTCACAGTTTCAAAAGCCTCAGCTGGCTACATGTCCTTGGGATGTTTAATCCTGCCAAGATAAGCGTTCAAACACTCATCATTTAATTTCTCCACCTCCTTTGATGCGTGCACCAGCAACACTGTCTGTCACTAATCTGTTTCCATGACCCTATCCTGTCTCTGGTTCCAGGTTGTCTGATGCCGCTGGGAATGCAGAAGAATGGGATCCCCAACAGCAGCATCACAGCCTCCTCCTATCTGTACACATGGCTGCTGTCCTGGACCCCCAATCTGGCCAGGCTTCATCAGAATGGCAGGGCCAATGCCTGGCGGCCGAAGGTAAGACTTCCATAATGGGTGTAAAACCAACCTGAATACCAATACATAAACAAATACAAAACCTTAGTTTTTGGTTTTGCAGAGTTTGCCATTGCAAATGGAATCAAAAGTCCTGGACATTGTTTCATGTTTGTTTAAAACTGTTTTTCAACAGAGTTTAGCCAGAGGCGAAAAGAAAAAAACATAGGAAACCAGGAAAAAAAAAAATAGTGGAAAGGGTGTCTTTCTAGATGGTTAGCGATTAAGCATACAATCTTGTAACCGTGCTGCATGTTACCCACGGGCAGTAGGAATAGCATGAAATGAAGGAAACGCCCTAGTCCAACACCATTGTCTCTCCTCATTTATTTACCCGGACTGAGACATTTACCGCTTCCCCTTGCCACTACAATGAATATGCATGCTTTTGATAAGAAGGGATCGCAAGGTTCAAGACCTTTTGTTATTTTCAGCAGACGCTTTCTTGGACATGCTGACACATGTTTGGAGTTGTTCTGTAGCATTATATTTAGTTTTGAAAAGTGTTGACCTAAGACAGATCTTTGATGACATGAAAATAGCAACTTGGGCTTGGACAACATCTTCAGTAAATTGTGACTTTCACAGTTGTGTATAGTTGTGTCCCACCTTAAATACATCCAAAATAAAAAATGACATAATTGGACAGACTACACTGGTGCTGTCTGACAGCTCAGCATGGTGAATTTGTAGGGCCATCATAAATGAATGAATCAAGCCTAGTCATAGACTGAAAGTATTCTGCAAGATATTGGCCTGCTTTAAACAGACACACAACTAGCCTCTGGCCCTGCATGTTTAGCATTGCCATACATGAATACTTCACCATGATTGACCTTAGCTTTGCCATACATATAATGGCTCTCTCTGCTCCATCAGACCAATGACCCCCACCAGTGGATCCAGGTAGACTTCAGGGAGCAGAAGAAGATCACGGGCATCGTGACCCAGGGGGCAAGTTCCATGTTTCAATCCATGATGGTCACTGAGTTTTCCGTGTCCACGAGCGACAACGGCCACACCTGGACTATGGTGATGGAGCGTGGGACACAGAAGGTGTGTGGTTTTACAACACAGGAGACATTGCACACACACACACACACACACACACACACACACAAATATTGCCAGGACATTCTTAATGCTAAGCACTAATGTCACAACAGAGCCATTCTAGACTAACCACTGCTGTCAAGATTTAAGACCTCTGCTTGGAATGTACTTGGAGACAAATCAATATTTCAGGAATATTTCATAGACTATTTCAGGAATTTGTAACAATTTGTAACATGAATTACTTTTTGGCTGATATTTGCCTCTTTGACTGGTAGTGGTGTCATTGCTATGACATTTACTAGTAACAAATAGTTACAAATAACAAGTAACAACAAGTAACAAGTAACAAATATTTATGTTGCATCAATTCTACTAGCTAGATGTTGACTTATGGTTGATTCTGTGCATTTAGAAATGCTATGAAGGGCTGAAAGACTCGACAGTGGGTCTGTCATTTTTTTAAATGAATATTTTTGTTTCCCTGCTATTATAGGATGTAATTATGGACAAGAGCTATGCAAAGAAGAATATTACGAAATATCAATAACAGTTATTCCCCAAATGCATATTTTAAACAATGGTATCGGCTCATCAGTACAGAGTTCCACAGTAAGCGCATCTGTAGTTCTTGATCTTCTGATGTCAAGACTGATGCCAAAGGGGAACTTGTGAACAATTTCTTTTTTCAAAGTTGCAGAACGAGCAATTCTTTTTTTTTTTCACTTGTAACCTTGACACCCCATGTAATCACAAAGTGATGTTTTTTTAATATTCTTTTGTTTCAGGTCTTTGAGGGAAACGTGGAACACGATGAAGAGAAGCTGAACCTCTTTGATCCTCCTCTTTTTGCCCGCTATATCCGTGTTCATCCCAAAGGCTGGGTGAACGACATTGCCCTTCGCCTGGAGTTCCTAGGGTGCGAAACGCAACAAAGACTCTAATGCTTGCCATTGATGAGAGTGAGCTGTCAGTAACACACAGTAGGTGCATGGAAGACAAAAAATATCAATCGTATTTCTGACAGACTTCACTATAGCGCATAAGAATCATTGTTCAGTCTGTCACTCCTGTGTTCTAAGCATTCAAGTCACTACACTGAAGGTTACATTTCACATATGTGTAATATATATTCAAGTAAAATATTCACACAAACCTCTGTTTTGATTTCAAGTCTCTGTAAATATCTCTATTGTACATCAAGCTGTATTTATTTTTGTATATCAGAAGTGTTGGTATGTCACACTTGTGAAATTGTGATGTCATACTGTATGTTTGCACTGTGAAGAGAAAAGAAAGTATTTTAGTGGGGGATATTTTATCAGGTAGGGAAAAAATACAATAAAATGTATATTTTAAATACCATATTCTCTGTCACATTGGTAAACAAGAACAAGTCTTCTCTTGCCACTGACCTCTACCCCAGTTGTCCAAACTGATTCCCACCCAGTCCCACCCTAGATCTTTTCCACAGAACGTGGGAAGGATGCCATTTGTTTTTCTCCCTGCCTGCTTTCTGTCCTTGAGAGACATTGAGGCGAAGGCCCATGCTACCCAATTGTTATTTCTTTCTCTTTTTTTATCTTCTTGCTTTTTCTCCACACTTTCCTCTGAGAAAGTGAGTACCTTCGTCAATGTCCAAAACTCCAGGGAACCTTTATCTCGCCACAGCCTGTGCTTCATAGTCCTGCAGTGTTTATAGAAACACCATATCAGCAGGCTCTGTACTTTGCTAAGCTGACACGGAAAAACGTGAAAATCATTTGCGCAAATGAACATGGTTTAGATTATAATTCAGAGTGCCAACATTATTGTTATGCATAAGGGGACAGAGGAAAGGAGAAAGAGAACAGAGATAGACAGACAGAGAGAAAGAAAGAAAGAGAGAGCAGCAGAAATTGAAAAGGCACATACAAGGACGTTTCTAAAGGGTGTGAAAGAGGATGTGTATGCAGGCGGAAAGGAAAGGGGAGAAGGATGATAACGTTTACATGTTCTTGAGATTGAAAGAGAACTGAACTATCAGTTCCGCTTGGAGAGGAAGTTTTCCCTCCCGAAGCTGTTTAACTTGGATTTGAACTGTGGTATCTCACCCTGAGAAAACAGTGGCAGAAAACAGACCACAGTCACAATGAGCTTCTTGTTAACTGATGGCATACATTTTCACAACTTTCCTAATTTTCACAGTTTTGCCTTATTTTTTGTTCTTATCCTGAATGAAAATAAAAAGTTCACATAACATCTGTGCCAAACATACAGACATAACAAGAAACTCTGAAAGGCCAATCTGCAATAATTCAGTACACAGAGACAGACTTTGTCTATGATGAGGACCTTTGAAAGATCTTTCCATATAAATAAAGGGTAACACTTTATATTAGCACATACAGATCTGCCATTAACAAGCTGCTTATTAACATGCTAATTAATAACATACTAGCCATTTGTTAGTCACTATAAATCACTTATTAATACCTTGTTTTGACTTTATTCTATCCATAATAGACCATCAACTTAGAATTTTTTCAATATTAACTCCTAATTACTGTTTATTCGCAGATAGTAAGTTAGTTGTTGTAAATGAATGACGGATCTGTGTGTGCTAATATAAAGCATTACCGTTTTTTACCAAGCTCCTTGAGAAAAATCAACATTTCAGAGTTGGTGACATCACATTAGTATGGTGAACTTCATTATGACCAGTGCCGCCCAGCAGTTAAGAAGTGACCATACCGTTCCACTGCACTCAGGCCAGCAGACATCTCAGTGACTGAAGTGATTCATAGAGAATGACTACAGTACATGCCAACAGGAATACGAATGCTTTGTCATCATTTAGCAAGTGGACCTGGGGAGGTCGCATGTGCTGTATGACTCGAAAATCAACGTAATGTGAAATTTGGGACATTAGGACAATGGACAAATAGGAAACGCAGCTTCAGCAAACGGCCCTGTCAAGTAGTACAGCATTTGTTCTATTCATTCCCTACAACCATTTTATGTGAGTTCGTAGAACTATTCAGCCAGGTAGATAAGTTAGTTAGTTAGTGACATCACCTGTGGTAAGGAGCAGAGGTAGACCCAACAGGTGGCAAAACTGTACTTTTATTCAACCTGCCAATGAATTTGTTTAGAGATACCATTGCAGCAGTGGGGTTCAAGGTTGCAGATTTTAAATGGATGGTGCACATCCCCAGCTGAGACACTCATTTGTATTATTGCTACAGGGTCATAATGTCATTAGAATATGAATGAAGCTTTTTTAATGAGGGATTTTTTTTTATCAAAGAACAAAAGCAATCTAGCACCCCACTCTAAATCCTTCATCATCCAGCGCCTAAGAGGTGAACATGCTGTTCCACTGGTCTTAGTCTTCCAGCTGTGTTTATAACTGACTCACATGTGACTCTTAATGGTCATGCATTTACAATGTCATCATACATTACAGTTGGCTGTTCCAGGGAAGTTCTGGCATTTGTTCAGGGATGGGAAACCCAGCTTTAGAAAATATAATTCCATCCAAAGATTCTAGAGCGGAGCGGATCTTTGCTCTTTATATATACAAATACATATATACATATATGTATATACACACACACACACGGTTTGTTCCATTTATTCCCCTAAAACCAGCTGACTAGCACAGCTCCTCAGTCAAGGCGATGAGGGAATTACTGGCATCACACCTCAGTCTCACTAAACGAATGGGACACCAACGAGAAGAGAACTAACATTTGTTTAGGTGGCCTACGGCAGGAGCTGATGGCGTTTCGTGTGATGTATGGATGGCGCTCATCCCCTCCCTAGTCAGTCCTTGCCAGTGGTATTATTGGAGGGTTCCTCAGAGGAAGGAAATAGGTGTAACCTCCCCTATGGCAAGTGCCTCTGCTGTCCACTCTTATCGGAGCATTACATCACCCTCAGCACTTGCAGAGAACAGCCAGGGCTGTACACACGTAGACAATAGGACTCTGGCAGCAAGAGCAATGGGTTGCACTTGCATCAGCTTACCACAATGATGGATGGAATTAAAGTGGGCATAAACATATGATGTCAATAGGCCCTAATTTGGTCAAAATGTCAAAAGCAGGCAACAAAAAACATTTCTTCCTCATGTCAAATATGCATAAACATATAGAAATGTTAAAACAAAAGCACAGGGACTGACATAACTCAGTGGGCTAAACCTAGGGACCTGGGTTTGAGTCTGACTGGAGGTCAATTCCAAATGCTTCCCCATCTCTCTCTCTCCCACTCATTTGCAACTACTGCTGTCCTGTCAGAATAAAGGCAAAAATACCTATCAAAAAATAAAAGCAAATACATTCATGATGAAATGTTAAGACTTACTACCTGGCCAACGTCACACTTACTGTACAATTACAAATACACTGTACAATTATTCTTACTTATATTTCCCTATTTTTACAGTTTAATAAAAACTTAATAATTAGGACCGATTTAGTGATCTGATCTTAGGGCCCCACATGTGCATACACATACACTGACACAGACTAATAATTTAAACAAAGCTTGTTATAATTAGAGCAATAGAAAGGTCAGAAAAGTAAACAAGAGTATGCAAAGAAGTTGCTAAACAACTGCCACAAAGAGAGGCAACAATTTAATGTGCCTCTAGCCTCTCTGAAACACTGAAAGTGTATAAAATAGTTCTAGTGGAAAGTGAGGCATGATTCCTCAATCACTGATTCATGGACCACATTAGACACACAAATACATTTTTCCCTCCAGGGTAAGTACTTGTTCTTTCCACTCTAACCTACAACTAATGGGCACAGCAGAAACGACTTCAGTGACTAACCGTGGATTTAATGACAAAGGCTTGGGATTTGGTCTTTAGGGTAAAAGAGAGGAAAATCAAACAGCACATGAGACAACAACTACAACTCAGCGCTTGGGGTTGGCATCTCACAGCTGACGGAGGCTACTTCAAAAGATGATTACACTGGAAAAGCATTCATGATATTCTGGAAATGCAATTACGAAATTGAGGGAGGAAACCTCAAGCAAAACTCACAAACTAGTGTCTATTCTTAGCCGACGTGAGTCTGCTAACAGCTTTGTAATAATTCCCACATGCACTGACAAAATGGAATGTCTTGCAAGCATTAACTGGCCCTTTCTGTCTGAAGTCTAAAAACCTGATCGCGACGTTGACTCAGGCATCATCACACAAGATCGCTTTACGGGGGAACTTCCTGAGTGGATGATTCATCAAGCTGTTTTTTCCAAGCTCAAGCAAATTTCACACACACATGCGTAATCACTGACTGTGAATGTGTTATGGTAAAGGGTATAGTGTATAAATCAGACCTGTCATTCCTAAATTAAGTGTACAGCCACTTGTTTTACAGAGGTCATGGCCTCTTGTGTTGTAGAGGTCAGTATCAAGATCCTGAGAAAACTGACCTCTGTTCTTAATTGTACTGTAAGAAATGCTGTAATAGTTGGATTTCCATTGTAAATTATTGGAGATTAATGTCAGACATTTCTCAGTACAGTTATTTTAATCTTACAAAAATGCATATGTTCAATGTTCATACAAAATGTGGTTTAGAAAAAAAACAGTTGTGAGGAAATCAGAAGTTGTTCCATTAGAGAGAGTTATTATGCACAACATTCTTCATTCATTTGTTTGTTCTGTCCATGCCAATTTTTTCCCACGTTTCTCCAA
>PYXC01002239.1:1422500-1527500 GCA_015244755.2 Tenualosa ilisha | reverse complement strand
TATTGTTATACAAAATAAATTTGAAGCATTATACAAATTTAACTTGGTAGACAACTGACAAAAATGATAATAAAACAAAAGAAAATATTTTAAAGGCTTTCTTTTTTTCTAAGGAAGTAATCAGTTATGGAACAGTCCACCTTCGCTAACAGCAAGTTCAATCTTACTCAGATGTTTGCATGTAACAAAAAGGAAATGAATGCATATTTGGAGCCAAACGCGCAAAACAAAACAAAAGCCAGTTCCTATCAAAAGGCATCTGCGCCAGTCCACTGTGAACACCTTGGACTATTCCGTAAGTCATTTCAATAACAATTTGTTCTTGGACAGGGAGATTCTATGCTACAAGTTGATTAAAAAAAATGACCGAATATGATTGAGCACCATCATGCCAACATTTGTTGACTCCTTTTGGGTTCCTACCATATATCTTTCCCATAGCCCACCTCTCCCACCTCACACACACACACACACACACACACACACACACACACACACACACACACACCACATCACATAATATGTCACATCATATGGGACACTGGGGTTGTTTAGGATGGTCTGGAGGCATTCAGGGGGGATTATGAAGGGCTTTAAGTGTAACAACATTTCTCTGATGAACATGGCCCTGGATTGTAGTAACCTTTTTGAGAGTTTTGTGACAAACTATGAAAGCGTAGTTGCCATGGTTCCCAAGACTCTTTCAGGTCACAGTTGAGTTTGTGCTGGTGAAAAGAATCCCTCAAGACTGAAAAGGTGAAAGGTCAAACACAGGAAGAACATCATTATGGTATTTCTGACACTTTTGACCAAGGCAAATTACAAACAAATAAAAAAAACAATATAAGCATAATTTTAAAAAGTAAAAAGCAAAATGCAAAATAGAATTAAACCAAAGTCAAAGTCAAAGTCAGCTTTATTGTAAAATCGGCTAAAGAATACTAAATATCACGTTACAACAAACGTTTATCACTTCAGTAATACCAGAGTATCAGAGTAAACTATCCTTAATAATACTATGAAAGCATTTCCAAAGATTCTAGAGTGCTCCGCTACAACAACAATAATGATGGATGGGAATTAAAACAATCCACCAGGAGTCTCCAAATCTCCCATCTCCTAGTTCTCAGCAAGTTGGTAGCACTGAGACCCTGGAATACAATATAAGGACCAAGCTCTAGGCTAGGCTAGGGTGCATGGAAGTACTGCTAAAGAATGTTTCAACACAAGTACCACATCTGCCCATGACTCTACACAATATGCTGCATTCAGTACGCTTTGTTCACACATCTGGAGACAGTTAAGGTGTGTACCTTGGCATGGCAGGCAGGGGCTCTCAGATGTGGGTCTCCATGTCGGTGAAGCCTGGGAGCATGTCTCCATTGGAACAGTTCTTCAGCATCTTGTCGGTGCTGGGGTCAGCAGGGTCCTTCTTCTGCTCTCTGGCCATGCGGCGATAGATTAGGGGCACAGAGAACAGCACCATCCCACCTACAATGGGCGGCACGCCGGCCAAGTAAAACGCCACATGGTAGTTGCTGAAATAGTCACGCAGGAGACCTGGTGGAGAGGAGGAGATTTTTGGTGTTAAATGGGTTTGCTGGTGTTTTTTAAATGTATGTATGTTTTACTTGTTTGAGCACACATTTTTGTTGTATGTTTTCATATTTGCATCTTTTGTATGGCCATGTGATATGTTTCCTGTGCAAGTCTGTTCCCTTTTTGATGCATGAGTGTGTATTTGTCATATGAAATGTGCTATACAAATAAATCTGAACTGACCGATCTGCGTTTCTTATTACAGAGAGCTGAGATGTTCAGAAGACCCCCATTCATCACAAAAGTCTCCATTGAAATGTATTTTTAAATCACAGCAAGTGAGGTAACTGCACAAACAGGGCCAGCTACAAGAGGCTTTGTGCTGTGTGAAATGCTCTTTTGTGAGATGACAGCTACGCTATTTTTGGTCTACTTGTTAGCCACTGTGAAGGGTGGCACAGGTGAAAACTCAAGAATATTTCACTCAAGTCCTATACATTAACATAGGTAGGCGGGGAAGCACTTACTGTGAGCTATGTGTGGGAGTGAAATGTTTGATCATGTGTGCCCTTACTCATAGAAGGGAAGAAATAAGGAGGACAGAGAGAGGATAATCGCAAGAAAGAAAAATAAGAGAAAAGAAAGTGAGAGGGACAGTTATATCCGGTATGAGACGCAAGGACAGAGTCCAGATGTTTGCATGATAGTGCAGAAAAGGATACATCATAAGACTCCAAGACTGATAATTTTCCTCATCAGCCAGACCATTTGCCATGTATGGACCAGTGTTCACTATGGGCCGTCATATCAAGTTATTAGGACACTTACCATCTGATTCTTTTTTAACAATATTTTCATGTTGCACAAGGCAAATACTTACCAGTTGTAAAAACTACACCTCTACCTCTCAGACAACCTTCTTAAAAACAGTGCATAATCACATTTGTTTTGTTGGTATTGATAACACTATATGCAATAATCCAATATGTAACATGCTATAATGTAATTATAATGCAATATAATGTCTAAGCAGAGGGTGGAGGTGGATAGGTGGACAAATAATCCATCTATAAACATCACAAACTGTAAACTAAGTGAAAGAACATGGAGTGCTTATAGAAACAAACCCCACGCTCTGTGGTCAGTACTCACCTGCTATGGGGGGACCCGCAGTCATGGGCACAGCCATGAGTCCGAGCAGGTAGCCAATGGCCTGCGAGGCCTGCATGGGGCCCACCAGTTCAAAGGCAATGGGCGCCATGATGGTGATGAAGCAGCCGTCACAGAGCCCCAGGAACACGCACACCACCACCAGTCCCTCAAACACATGGCACTGGGGGATCATCATGGACATCAGGCCCAGCACCATGAATGATGCCACCTTGGGGGGAAATAAGTAGGTATGCAAATTAAACTTACATGTCAATAAATGAACATATAATTAAGAGTTAAATAGATAGATGAATAATAGATGAACAAACAATTCCAAAACAGATGAATAGACGAATAAATAATTTTAAAACACAGATACATAATAAATATAACATAATATATAATTATATGTCATTACATATTTATAATTATTGTTATAGATTTATAATGATCTAAATATAATTATTATAAATATAACATAATAAATTCATAAGATGAATTATATTATCACATTATAAAGCCATTTGACATTAAAAAAAAAAGTCAGAAGGACAAAGACAGATATATATATATATATTTATAATTACGTTATATCTTCCTATCTTCATGCCACAATATGAAAAAAAAGAATTTACTTCAGTTTCATCAATCTGAATGAATTACATTACAACCAAACTTCACTGCTGACCTTTTAAAGAGGTCACCTCCTTTTTGTGGCTGCAAAGACAATAGAGTAGCCTGGAATGGTTTCTTATTGCATAATAATCGGCTAATTACAAAAACTATCAAATAAGCTTTGGACTTGGCACAGAGGAAGCTCAAAGTGGCCTAGCCCTCACAAAATCTATCCCTCCTTTCTCCACAACAGACCCTTGATCAAGCTTATGTAAGGTCAATTCCAAATCAAGTTGGTATCTTGCTGAGCCTAAACTCTTACATTAGATCGCATAGTTTATTATTACAGTGGATTGCTGACTGCTTCAGACCTTAGACCCAGCCCTGAGTTTATGTGGAAAATTTCACTGTGGGCCAAAAGCATCTTGGCAAAGAGCACTTTTGGCTGAGAAGTTGCTATTTGCAGACTGCTAATGTAAGCAACGCATGATGTATGTTGACATCTTGATGGATGTACCTGCATGTATATCTTCTTAACCCCTGGGATGAGGTCCCCCACTTTCCCGAAGACAAGTCGTCCGACGCCCGAGGAGGCACCGATGCATACGAGCAATATCCAGTCTTTCTCCGATTTAAACTGCTCCTTGACATACTCTATCTGCAAAAGGGCAAAAGAATGTAATGTTACAGTCTCCCTCCCACTCCCACTGAGCTTTAATTAGCGATCATCCACCGGTTCATCCTTTTCCAGTTATCCTTTTCATTTTGTATACTCGTCAGTATGATGTCACAAATTCATAGCTGGTCAGCCCTATATAATAACTATAATTATTGTGATTGTATCTGACAGAAAACCACTACCAAAAAGTAGCTGCATAGATAAAATGGAAAAATGTTTTTTTCCTCACCAAATGCGACATAAAATGAGGCAATACTTGGAACAAGCTTGCTTTAGGTTAAAGAAAGCCGCTCCCTGGGCCACTCCCTCAGACACACCGTCCATACAGAGAAGAACAACAGCGAAAGACTTCTTAGAAGTACTTCCTGGCCCAGAGGCATGTGGCCCGCTGGACTATTTTCCCTGCTTTGAAACCCCCGACATGGACACATGCTTCAATAACATCAATGGCCATAGGGTCTCAGTGTTCAGGGGAGACTATAGAGTGGGTCCCCTTCCTGTGGTCTAGCTGAGGATCAGGCCGTGCTCTTCTGTTGGAACGGTGACATGGCCTCCAACAAAGGCCGGGGGTGTTGTTTACATCTAAGCCCCGGCCTGAAAAAACAGAGCTGCAAAGGGATTGTCGATATCTGACATTTTCACAGCTTTGCGGCACACCTCCCTTGCCCCTGGGTTCCTTCAGTATGTCAGGCTATAAAAGAAAAAACACCTGCACCAGGGTGTGGGGGAAAAGAGAGGGAGAGAGAGAGAGAGATCTGCTATTTGCCATTTTAGGAAGTGCTGTTTCTCACTTGAAAGCAAGGCTGCTTAAAGAAAGGTTTGACATATCCCAAATGTCTCACTTGACATAATTTTCCTCAACAGAACTGCCTTTACCACCTTGATGAATGACTCTGTGCGACTCCGAATGACTCAAGCACCTCCGTCTTCACTACCCTGATGAGTTAAATGAGGACGCCTTGCCCTGACCACCTCAAAGGACTTTCACAGAAGACTCTCAATAATTCAACTCAGACGTGCTATCATGATCAGCAATGGTATATATATAGAACACTCACCTCACTTTCTCACACTTCAATATTTCATGCTATGCTCTGCTACATGCTAATGCATTATGTATGGAATAAATTAAGAAGTAAATACTTTAACCACCCCCTCAAATCTCTCCTTCAGACCCTTGACAGTTAGTTCCCATTAAATCCATCATGTTTTCATTTCTCCTCATAGAATCGGATGGTTTTCAAGGGGGCATCCAATTCACATGGCGAGATCTCCAAGCTTGAGTCATGATATGCACAATTGACCTTTCAAACTTGAAAATAGCTGTAAGGGAGATGGCAGACTTACCAAATGAACATATGGAACGAAATAGCCCAGTACTGCTGTGGCGACGCCAAATGCCCACACGCGGTACGTCACGATGCGGAACACACGCAGGTTGAAGAAGGTCTTCACCACGGTTAGCCCTCGTCGCCACCGACTCCTGGCGACTCCATCGGCGCCTGGCGCTGCCTCTCCGGGTGGCCCTCCGGACATGTCACCCCCCCGGCAGGGAAGGAGTGGCCGGAAGGTCAGGGCAAGGATGGCCTGAACCAGCATGAAGATGCTAAGGATCTGGAAGGTGGCTCGCAGGCCCAGCGGCTCGGCCACCTTCTTCAGGAGGACCGGCAGGCCCATGGAAAAGAGGCTGCTGCAACCCGTCACCACGCCGTTGGCTAGACCCAGCCGGCGGCGGAAGTAGTGGCCCAGGATGACCAATGATGGCTGGAAGGCAAAGGACGAGCCACAGCCAAACAGGATCCCGTAAGTGAAATAGCGGAGGATTAGAGAGCTGTGAAGAGAAAGAGAAAGACAGGGTAGGATATATGAAAAAGATGCAAGAAAAGGGTGGCAGTAATGTGGAACAAATTAAACATGTAAATAGTATTTTTTTGTGTGCTTAGAAGTGGTTGTGGAAACTAAGCACACACTCCATTACATCGCATCCCACACATTTGCTCACATCGTGAGAACAATCATCTGTGTCAGAGTAGACCTCTGGGGTGATTTGCCATCCATATCTTTAATTTACAAAAAAATAAATTAAAATGCCAAACAAGTGGGAAGAGCATAAAAAAACACACAACTAAAGCTTAGCCTGCAGATGACTACTTCAAAACATACTCCAGATCTACTTCATTAATTCTGCTGCCGATTCCTTCCACACACACACATCCTGCCTCGACAACACATGATGAGAGATGCCGTCACTTTTTCACTCAGCTTCTTCTGTTTAATCTCTCTGAAACTGGAGCCTCTTGATACCACGGAGGGGCTCAAGGAGACAAGCTTGTGCTGGCACAAGTCTCTGATCAAAGCCTAAAGGTGGGCTCAGGCGCAGCAGGGTGATCTGAGGTGGTGTGTGAGTTTGTGTGAGTGTGTGTGCATTCCTGCATGAGTGTCGGTGTGTGTGATATGTGTCGGCCTGTGTGTGCATGTACAGACATATGTGTATGTGTTTGTGTGTGTGTGTATTCCTGCATGGGTGTTGGACTACATGCGCTCTGCACGTGTGTGTATGTGTGTGAGTGTGAGTGTATGTGTGTGTGTATGTGTATGTGTCTACGTCTGTGTGTGTATATAGTATGTGTGGGAGACAGACTATGCTCAAGAGCTGAGCGTGGATGGACAGACTCCAGAGAAGGTAATAAAACCATCTGTCTACAGATCTCGGTGGCCCTCTCAATGCGGCAGTCAGAACTGGGAAAATTTGTCTTTTTCCACCCACTAGTCCACCCTCTGAAGAACAGTCCTGATGCTTTTCGCACTGAGAGGGAGCAAGAGAGAAAGAGAGAAAGAGAAAGAGAGAGTGAGTGACTGAGAGAGAGACAGAGAGGAAAGGAGAGAAAGATTTTCTCTGTGCAGAAATTCACTTCCAGATCCCCCCAGCAGGAAGGCAGTGAGAGCACTTCAGTCAGTTTAGCTGTGGGAACAGCCAGCATGGAAAGGCTACAAAAAAAGGGATGGCAGGAGAGGCTAAAAAGACAGAGAGAGAGAAATCTACAAAATGAGAGAGAATGACGGGGGGGGGGGGGGGGGGGGGGAGAGAGAAAGAAAGAGAGAAAAAGACTAAAAAACATTCAGAAACAGGAGAGGCTGATACAAGGGCAAATAAACATAGAGTGAATGAAAAGGGTGGACGGTGGTGCCAAGAGTCTCTCAGTACTGGAGTGCAGAGGAATTTGCCTGTATGGCTTGCTCTGCTTTCACACATTAATTGGCCTGATCTGTGAACCACAATGTGTCTCTTGAAGAGTTTCTAGAAACAGACAGACTTCAGACTTCTATGGATACTGTGATGCTTACATTTACAAGCAAGCTTTTTCAAAGGATTTTCTATATTAATTTTTTTCTCCCTTTTTTGTTGATCAGAAACATGGCGAGACCATGCCTTCACGATGTAAATGGAGCCATTGATTCAGAGACTGCAGGGAAGGTTTGCTATCATTTTATAAACATGTCAACACGACCACAAGTCTCGCTATGCATCCAGCCGAGACAACCTTAACATTTTTTTTTTTTTTTTTTTGCCTGTCCTGGAGGCAGAGCGGGAGGTAGAAAGAGGTGAAGACAATAGTTAATGATTAACTCCTACATTCTTCCCAAAGAAAAGGAAAGAGAGAGAAAAAAAGACAGAAAAAGAGAGATAGTGTGAGTGATAAAATGAGAGAAAGAAAGAGAGAGAGAGGAAGAAAGATGTTTACCTTGCAAACGAAGTGGCGAGCAGCCCAAGGAAGGCCACAAATGCACCTCCCACCGCTGTCTTCCTGCAGCCAAAGTGGTCTGTGAACATGCTCACCACAGGAGAGCAGAAGAAGATCATTCCCATGGCTAGCGCCCCGACCCATGCTAAGACAGACAGACAGAAAGAAAGAAAGAAACATTTAATGAAACAATTATTATTACTTTCATCAATATGTCATTAACAAACCATTGTTAGCTATGAGCAAATCATTTTAAGTATTTATAAACATGGACTAATGCTGTACCACTCACTATTTATTTATAAAGGTATGTTGTAAGAATCCCTGGGAAGACAGTACAAATTATTTGTAAACATTTTGTAAATAATCACATTACCAAACACATGGAAAAGCATTTGTATATTTCAGAATTGTGATTATGTAATGATTTGTTCACAGCTAGCGCTGGTTTGGTTATGGCTTATTAATGACAGTTATTATAAAGAGTTACCAAAAAGAAAAATCAGCACACATCAGTATAAAATAAACAGAAGTGATTTTCCATCACTATCTCTCCTAACCACCATCATAATTTTGAAAAAGCAAGAAAACAACAGGTGGTAATTGGATAATGCCTTGGCAACGGCACATCATGGTACTGAAAGCTGATGGTACACACAAGTAAACGATCTGACAAAGTACACAGATGGTACAAAGGTAGTTTAATGTCTGCAGTTCAGGCTAGAGTCAGTGACAGACACTCTGGTTAAACATTTGGGGGTGACACTAGGTTGAAGTTGAGCAGTTGTGCAGTGGTACAGCTGTTAGTGTATCTTGGCAATAATTCAGAGGTGTCGTTGCCCCCTCCTGATTCCAACCGCCCACCCATGCAAAAGGAGCACTAGGCAAACATACACAAAAAATGGATGTTTACGCAAGTTTTTTTGGAGGGAAGTGGGAGGTCAAGGCTTATATAAGGACTAACTATACAATGCCTCTGGCTTCTAAGGGATACCAGCTCATTCACATGTATAGAACCTATGCATTTGTTCTTCTGAATTGGTCTTGATTGTTTGTGTGTACACTGTTCTTTGTAGTTATTCAATTTTGTTTAATATTCCTTTCATGCTGTTATTCTTTTTTCAGGGTACGAAGAAAACATCCACCTAATATCACATGCTAGCCTACATATTGCTGTATTCAGTTACAGAGAGGCTATTGTTGAACTATCAAATCAACTTCAGACGCAGACCTCTTTGAAAACTAGAGAACAGAGGCCACATGGCACATGAGTCACTATGTATGTACATTAAGTGGGGGGAAAGAATCGGGGAGGTACAGACTGTACATTATCAGGGTGCCCCGGCTAAGCGTTTTAGGCCATTAGAACCAAACAGGCTGTGGACATTCCTGTGAATATTAACAGCAGGATTAGTCAACCACTTTGTGATGAAATTAAGAGCAGACACAAAGATCAGACACCAAAGAGGTCTGATATATTTGTCCAAATGCTCATAGTTCATGCTCAGCCATAATATTTGAACCATTTTTCATGGTCACTTGTACCCTAGCCTGCAGAAAGTCTAAATTGACAAACATAATTGGCCTCTAATATTTAGTGTTAATGGATATCAAAATCAGCATAAAATGCACAGCATAGTAAAATTACATGGGACTACCGTCCTGAGCATTTAATAGGCAGTAGATACAGCCCCTCCCTGCAGTTATCCAAGTGGAAATGAATGCATAAGCTCTGAGAGGATTTTGAAAGGAGCCGTAAAATGTTTGAAATGATTAGTCATTTAAAAAAAAAAAACTCAGCAAGACAGTAAAATAAACAGTGATAGCAAGTCTGAAACAGTATTGAAATATTACTGCCTGAGTCTGGAAGGCCCACCCTGTCTGTGTGTGTGTGTGTGTGTGTGTGTGTGTGTGTGTGTATGTGTGTGAGTGTGGTGTTGAGACAGATGGCTGGGGCTAAAAGTGAAAAGAAGCAGCAACAAACACACATCAAACTTGGCATTCAGGTCATTAGAGAGTGACAAGCAAAATCTTTGCCCTTCTATACATCGGGGCCCCCCAAATACCATCAGCAGTTCCACCCTCCTTTGTTGTTTGCTTCGTGGCACAGTGCTGCCTTGTCTTGTGTTGAATACAGTGCTCAGCCTCATCCTTGACTTTCAAACCCAATTTTCATCCGTAAATAGTAGGAACATCAACACAATACTCGTTAAGTAGAATTAGGTCTGAATGGTTCATGACAAAAAAAAGGAAGAGTGAAAAAGAGTGTGTGAGAAAGAGAAAGTGTGTGTGCATGTATGTGTAAAAAAGACAGAGAGAGAGAGTGAGAGTGAGAGAGAGAGAGGGAGGTGGAAAGGAGAGGTGGAGAAAAAAGCAAGAGAGCAGGCTCTCTTTTGGGAGTGCGACCCACTAACAGTGACAGATGTACTCTGACAGGTTTTGGGAAGAGTCGGGTCAGCCCCAGGGAACCAGAGATTGAACAGTCCCCCCCTCTTTTTCTCTTCTCCCATCTACACTCTGCATTGCTCGTTAGATATCCCTCACAAAGATGTACAAACCAACAAAAGTAGAACAATCAGATAAAAGAAAAAACATTTTTCTTTTGCCTTTTATGATTTATTGATTTCCTAAAGATCATTCCGTTTGAGGTCCCCACAGAGACAGAAGCGGTATGGAGTATGCTACGACCTAGAATTTCTAGATTCCTGGGAGGAGTTAGGTATAAATTAAGAACACATGCCAAAAAAACACAAAGGAAACCAACCAAAAATCTACATCCCCCCATTGTTCTATAGAATTTTAATCTGTCCCTGAGCATAGTACCAAACAAACTACGCATCAGGCAATTACAGAAATACAACACTCCTAACCCAAGTAATCCTGCGGTCTGTCAGTTGGGATCAAAGTCATCTCAAGCTTTAATGAAAGACTCAACAAAAACTCCTGACTGGGGACATACAAAGCCATTTTCAGCACTTCATTTAAGCCAGAATTGAGCACTGCTGACACAGAGCCAGATAACACGTACAGTGCCAGGGGGCCGGCTCAGGGTGGCAGTAAGAAGGATGCAAGACAAAGAACTATAATCCGATTGAACACATTTCAAAAAGCCTGACCACCCCTTTTCAGAACAGAAAAGCCAACCTTTGGATCTGTGTGTTTTTTTAAAAAAAAAAATCACCTGGCTCTTCTAGGAAATCTAAGAGAGGCAATGCATCAACACAAGAACAAGACATTCTGGTTAAGAAAAGTACAACTGGGCTCTCATCTGTGATAAAGAATAATATGGCTAAAGTTTAACATTCTTCATCAGACAGAACAAAAGCTGTGTTGAAAACTTGGAAACAAGACCTAACATATTTCAAACAATAATACACGACCATCACGGTATGCAAAAATTATGACATTCAATATGTTTCAAAACATTTTTCTCCATTGTGGAGGACTTTGCTTTGAAAAAAAAGGTGTGCGACTGAGCAAAACAGACTTCAGATCTGCCAAAGGTCAAACATTGCCTTTAATCATAAGCGGAAGAGCAGCGACTGAAAAAGCTCAACTATAACAATCTAGTAAGTTTCTATGTGTTCCTAGGGGCTATGATATGCCATAATCACCATAATCAGACATTTATACTTCCACAATACACAATCTGAAATCAGCTCATCAGTAATAGATTGACACTGCCTGTCTTTTTCAGTTCATGAAAAAAATCTACTTTTCCATCTGTTATTAACTGTAGAGATTTAATTTGAGAGACAAGAGAAATAAAAATCTGCCAAGATTAAGCTAATAAGCTGAGACAATCACCCTCCTTGCAATTTGAAGACTGCATTGTTGTTTCTTAGTTAGTTACTGCACTGCACTGTCTTAACTATGCAAACACACGGCATGTTGCAATTCCCTGAGAGCATGGTCAACATACATAACCTGAGAGCATGGTCTAGATTTCATAGCCATAACCTTAACCTCAACTATATTTATGCTATGCACATTCAGATCTTAAAAAAAGTACAATGCTGTTATACACAAGCCTGCTTTCAGAGCAGGCCATATGCAGACCTGACCTTGTGAGAACATGGATACAAACAGAACTCCACAAGGAAATACCCACCCCAACAATAAATACAGACTTCCACACAATGTGTAGTTATCCTTAGAAGCAGAATATTACATTATTCTCTAACAAACTAGTTCAAAGTTTAAATACACTCCTCATTTTTTTTCTGTCAAGAGACCCTTATACAGCCACAGGGGTTCACTTAAGTATATTTTATTGCAACCTATTGCGTTTAATTTCACTGGTCTTCCTAGCCATGTAAAAACCCTTTTCTTGAATAAAATGTTAAGACATTTACTGAAAATAGCATAATGACAAAGATTTGCATCTTCTACGCTACCGTATACAGAAACAGTGTCTAAATGAGTCATGTCCAGTTATTGCCATTATCATTTCCTCAGTTGATATAACATATTTAATTTAGCTTCAGCATTACGAGCGTGGGCGTTTCCCTGATGAGCCACGCTATGATCAAACAGCACTGTTTCTGACCTCGTGGACTGAGCACAACAATGTGTGGGCAGTAAAATATGTGTCTGCCCCCTTTAAGCCCCATATGGCCTCTAGTCCTCCATCTCTCTCTCTCCCTCCCTCTCTCTCTCTCTCTCTCTCTCTCTCCGTTTGTCTGCCTCTCTCCAGGATGGATGTGTCTCAAACTAGTCCAGTTAAATCCCCTTTGATAGAAGGACACTAGTGTACAGCCATTTTAGCCACCTGAGGGAAAATGTGAAAATAAAATACTAAAATAAATCTACAAAAGGCCTGAAAGGATAACAGAAAGCAAAACAATACAAACTTATCCAGTCTATTTTCTATAAGGTCGGTGTAAATCATGTCACAGTCTTGGTCTGCTTGAGCACAGAAATCTCAATTAGGCCTTGACAGTCATGACCTTATTCCATTTAACAATACAGGGGAAAGTGCTTTGTACTTTGCAAAAGACAAAGACATTAGCATCCTGTGCAAGAAGTGAACATAGAATGTGTGCTATCGCCATGGGTGGATCCAGGTATATAGCCTAGTCACAGAACTAATCCACATCATGTGGAAGGTCAAAGAACATTCTCTGCAGTCTTATTGCAAACACAGTGATTCACAAGTTCCCTAGATGCTGGAGTCCAGCATCTGGTTTCAAGATGTTCCACAGACATCACCTAACCTGCTAAGACATGCTTCAGACGTTTTGAGACTGTATGTTGTTTGTGTCAAACTATTGCATTAGAAATGTAGGAAGGGTGTCAAGTGTATGTCAAGTGTATAACAGTGTAACTGTTGCTTAAATACTTAACACATCCAACCACTCCGGTGGTAGGCAAGGTTGAAGGTTGGTATGTGTTTGATGGAATACGTGTGACCCATGGCTGAATCGCCAAATATATATACAACTGACCCAAACTCACTATGAATAGTATTGATACTGTTTGTACTTACCTGTTAATTACAATACTGCTGAACAACAGGTGCACCAGAACTCACCTACTTTAAACTGTGATGCTTTGTCGTCAGGGTCCGCATACACTTTCACCAGCATTGAATGAAGAATGCCAAAGGAGTTTTGTATGCCGAAGATGGACCCGTTGCACCAGGTAGCAGCGAAGACCACCAACCAGCCGAATCCACCCTCGGGAGGCACGAAGTCCGAACCTTGTGTGGCGCTCGGCGCCTCATCCGTCTTTGGAGAGAGGGGCTTTTTGTCGGCACATCGCGTTTCGATGAGTTGTGCCGTGCTATCCTCCGGTGCATTACTCTCTCTTCCCTCAAAGCACTGATTCCCCTCCTCGGGTTTCTCTGGGACATGGACTGCCTCTTTCTGCTCCATCGTACTTTGAGCAGAAAGATCAGGCTGTCCAGCCTGCAGTTCGCAATTTGATACCTCTGCCTGGTCCAGTCCGTTCATCTCAGCCCTCTCTTGGACAGGACCACCGGCGCCTGTTGGCACATTCTCAGACGAGTTACTGTTGTTTTCTGGGTGCATCCTTAGAAAGGATGCAGTTACTGATTGATGCCTACAAAAACAGCTTGATATGTGGCTGCCTTTTCATCCGTGACAAATCTGAGCGGAACAACAAGACCAAATCTCTATACTCCAAGGGAAAGTTGTCTATGCGAACCCACAAGTTCAGCCTTAAAAAGTCACAAAGATGATTTACAAGACACCTAATTAAAATATAATGATTTGCATAAAAAATATTGTGACAGGACTCCAGTCTTATCTGTCATGTTGCATCTCCCAACTCCGCCAAAAATCTCGTAGTCTATGTTGAGTTTCTTTTCGCGGTGCAAAAAATCAACTTACGCAAGATCTGGCACCGTTTAGTCCCATCTCCAAGTGGCTCCGGTCCTCTTTGTAAAAGCGCTCCGCATCCCTTTATCCATAAACAAACGACAACCGACTCCTCCTCCCTCATTTGTTTAATATTTATATCTACTAGGCTACGCGGAGACTCTCCGTTCAATTAGGCATAGTTGAATGTGACAGATCAATGTCCACATGAAAAGTAACCAAACAACCTCAATTCATCAGATTTCCCCTCCGCCTCCGCTCACTCACGGCGCCTATGGCAGGTTGGAAAGCGGATTTAAAATTCCTCCAGCAGTACAGGATTAGGGAAAGAATCGGATGTCAGAGACCAGACCAGCCCCTATTTCTATCGGCACTCATTCTATTGGCTTCGTACAAGGAAGCGAAGCACCAAGCAAATGGATGACGCGAGTAGTGTGAGCCACAAATGACCTCCTCGTTTATCGTTCGAGCCTCAACTACTATCAGCTTAAAAATACATCGTCATATGTACGGTGACTAAAGAAATATTTCCCACAGTCTATTTTTGCAGTCATATGCACTTAATAAAATACAAAGCGAGTAAGGAATGACCTTATCAGTTCAACGCGCGATTCACAGTAAACAATTTCCCCGAGCAATCCACGGGAAATGCACACTGCTGCATTAGAAAAACATTCCTGTGTCCATTTAGTGTTTTGGCAAAATAATTTCTGTAAGATTGCGAGAAAATAGGCCATGCGTAAAGACACACCATTCCGCGATCACGTTGCTGGAATTTCTCTCCTTAAATGCGATGAACAGGCAGGGTCGCGGAGTTGACGTATAGGGAAATGTTCAGGGAAAGGAAGCCATTATGGTTATGGTATAGCCTGGTGTTGAAGGAGGAGGGGGTAATTTGAAAGGTTTCAGGTTGCTGGTGTTCAGTGGAGGAAGGCATGGGTATGCTTAGCTAGTTCGCGTCTGGGTTCGTGGCTCCTTGTCTCGGAGAATATCTTAAACAAAAATAAAACAAAACTGAAAGTCAAAAAACGTTTTCTTTATACATCCTGCATCGTAATGAAAATTGAACAGAAGTTCCAGTCTTGGATGGCCATTACCTCATACTTGACGAATTTCTACATCATAGCTGAATAAAATTAGTTTCGAAATTATCTAAAATTTCTTGTCAGTGGGAGAACCATTTACTTTTTAGAAAGTAACCTCATTAAATTATCACTGCACGCTAAATATAATTGACACATATAGGTCTTATTAATGAATGTGTGAAGATGTGTGAAGGTAACTTTTTTAAATGCAAGCGTCGTAAAATGTAGTTTAAATGTAACTTTAATTACTCGGTATCCAAACAGTACGCCTACCCTCATGTTGCATTCAACCTCCACTGGCATGTCCCGGTCAGAATTGGATCTGCATACTATGCGTATATGCGTATCTACTGCTTGAATGCTGGTTATTCAAAATAAATTAGAACTCGTCTTAAGGCAAACGCATTCCGACAGGCCTAACAGACATTTTCTAACACGATCAACTAAACTAAAGGACTAGTTGGTGATTTAAGCAGAAGTGGGTGTAAATCACGGTCTGTGGAACACTACTGAAAGAGGCATTCTGTGCATTGAAAGAAATTGTGTGATGCCGCGGATGTAGCCTAAATCCACGAGGTGGCGTAGTAATCATCCCAATAGCAGAGCAGTATACTATAGGCTACTGCTAATACGCAATCTGCTACAGTCCCAGTAACAGCAGCAGGCACAATAACTGTACTGTTCTGTTGCTGGTTGCCTGCGCCACTAACCCACTGTCCCTTGACCTGTCATGCACCACTCATCAACAATCTTGTGCCACCTGCCTACTGTCCTGTGCACTGTCCTGTATGACTCTTACTGTTTTGTGACATTTGCCTACTCTCACATGGCACTCACCCACTGTCTCATGTGAAGTACCTTCTGTAACTGTACTGTTGCTAGTGGCACGTGCCACTCACTCACTGTCCTGTGCACTCCTCTGGCCTGCTGTCCGTTGTCATTTGCCACTGTTCCATGGATTAGATGGGTTAGATACTGCCTCAGTCAGTGGACAACAGCCTAAAGACAGAGATTTTTGTCTTTCTTTCTGCCTGTGTACTACACAGTGTGTAGACTTAATACCTTGGTTTAATTTAGAGTCTTTTTAGTTTTCTCAGTCTTTTAAAAGCTGAATTGGTCTCATACAGTAGACATATATATTTTTTAAATCCCCCACTTGAGTATAGGCTACAGCATATCTGTCATTCCAAAAATCATTATTGTAGTGTGCAATAGTGTCAAAGGTAGAAAAGTTTCACAGGGACCATTTATTTTACGGAGCTGTTCAGATTCCTGTAATCCTGAAAGACAGTTAGAGTGGGTGTGAGGAGTGAGTGACAGAACTGGTGGGATGGATGACTCATTGTAGGTTGTGTGAGGTAGGCAAGAAAGGGGGAACAGCTTTTTTCAGGCCTACATGTACCCAATGTCTGCATTTCTCAGTCAGAAAGATTGAGACAACACAGAGGCATAGATAGGGGTGATCTTACTCATGCCTGGCAGGCTTGAACTTGAACTAAGAGAAGGACTGTATAGGCGGCCAGCCGTCACCATCCAAGGCAAAGCTGTTGTTTTGTCTAAGGCTTCTGGTACAGTTCCAAGCATCTAAATCAAAGTGATTTTTTTAGTACATGATTTTTGTCCCACTTACCATATATGGATAAATGATCATTCATGTAGTTTATACATTACATGAAACTAGTTGACCTCTGCACATTGCAGTATAGTGACATCCAAACTAAATTAATCTCCATCCTGACTCTTTACATCTTTTGAAATTCAAGTTATGCTTGCCCCAATCACTTATGTCAACACACAGTATACCTGTTCACATTCTTAATGAACGGTGTGTGTGTGTGTGTGTGTGTGTGTGTGTGAGAGAGAGAGAGAGAGAGATCTTGATCTACTGGCCCATAGCTGGTGGTGTAGACACCGATTTTGGGAAACAGATTACAGTGGAATTTCTGCTGAGGCCCACATGAATGGATTTCCAGTTTGTCTCAGTGGTTCTCAGGTTTTCCATATGTCAAATAGATGTGTGATAGTGGCAGCTGAAGTCCCGTTTTTGCATTTTTGCCTCTTAATAAGTGCCGATACACCACAAATGAGTGGCTGTGGGCTTGTTTGATGCATCTTTGTGAGACCTACATACCACTGCTATCTTAGACTCAAAGATGGAGTAATTTCATGAAAACTGTTGTCTTTTCTAATTTTCTCATGTCTGTCTTTAGGGGGTACTCTAGCACACATGGGTGGTTGGTGGCTCGTCGGATGCAGCTCCTCAAGACCTATGTGCCACTTTAATCACAGGAGAATAGGTTACCACACATTAAAACTCAAGTGGACTGACATGCTCAATGAGTTTCATGTGGTTGGTGTTTCATGAAACGTCAATGGATTTTGTTCACAATTTCTTTTTGTCTACACAGGTGGCGCTACACCACAAATGGATGATGGATGGATGCGGCTTGTGATCAGCCACTGTTGTCTTTTGTTGCTTGTTTCCACAATTGACACCTCACACACTAGGTAATGTAACCTCTTTACTTTTTAAAAGCAACTTAACAAGAATGATCCTAAACACTCTACATTTCTTCATACTGACTTCCTCTACATAAACAGTCCACTATGAGACACGTTTATGTATATACAAAATTAAACACATAAAGGAATCTGATTGTATAAAACAGCAATTTTAGCCATGGTATGAGCCTGTTGAAATGATTTCACTCGAGATAAGTTACCAGTCCGGATGTGGATTTGGAATACAATGGAGGTGAGTGAATGAATGAATGAAGACAGACCCCTCCTCTGCTCTCCTAACAGGATTATCCAGCTCACCTTTCCCCCTGTTCCCTTATAAGGAGAGGGGCCTATTCTCTTCCTCTACCTCTCTGTGCCTCTCTGCGGAGGGGAGTGAAGACCCTACCCCCACCCCCATGCACACACACACGCGCAGACACACTCACAATCAACACTGTATCAGAACCTACCTTCTTGCTCCAATGCGCACACACACACACAAACACACACACACACACACACACACACACAACTTTCTGTTTAACAGACTTGCATAATGACTGTTGGAATGCGTGCTTCATGCTGTTTCAATGGACCTGTTCCATTGGATGCCCTCCATTGCCCGTGCCTAGACTCTAAAAACAGGACCAAAAAATCCTCACCTAGAATTTACAATAACAAGTTTCAACTGGCCCATGAAGTACCTAACAAGAACTTTTACTGTTATAGAGACAGAGTGTGGTGCACAGGGAATCATAAACATTTCATCAGCAAATTCATCCCTTACAAACAATGCCAAAAAGGGATAAAGGAAGAGGGAGGGAGGGAGAGAGAGAAAGAGCGAGGGGGAGGGAAGAGGGGGATGTGCATCAAGTGACATGAGGGGGTGTTAGAAGGGAGGAGAAAACTTTTGGTGGGAAGAGAAAAAGAGTGTACTTGAAATGAGCACGTCAGTCTGATAAAGTAGGGAGATCTTAAGGACAGCGCCTTTCACCGACTTGGTAAAGAGGAAGTCATATTCCAAGGGGATTCACATTTTCAGGTAGGCTATACAGGAAAATACTCCAAAAACCATTTTATTTTTGTTCTGCATTTGGTTGGTTGCTATGACAATAAGAGGAACAATCATGAGTAGACTGTCAATGTGGTGAATAATCTCTTTCTAAAGTCTACAGAGTCTTTTCAGTAGCTTCTAACCAATCAAGACACTGTGTTTTTGAATGATATGTGAAGTTATTAATTGTGTTTTCAAAAGGATGACATTACATTCCCATAGAAACGTTGGCTTAAAGCCATTTAATTCATTCTGTTTCTCACAGGAGGGTGCAAAGTAACTTGAGAAGCCAAACCTCTGTGAGGTCCTCCACATTAACAGATCACAATTTTTGCAGCTGGAGCTGGTGAGCTATACATAACATGGTTTCATTTCACTGTGTATTTTCCTGTCCAACATGAAGAAAGTATTAGCATTGTCAGTGTTGTGCTAGAGCTATCATGCTGAAGTTTTCTTGTACTTGTAGTGCTCTAAAAAAATAAAAGTGAGCAATAAAACAATCACTTATGTTTGAGTTTTCATGCCATGGTGTTTAAATGACCTGCCCAGGTAGATTGTAGATGTTTCACTTATCTTCTGACTAGTCAATAGGTTTCCAATGACCTTCTAAGAATGGTAAAATGGAATCTTTTCAATCAAACCACAAAACAAACACACTGCTCTGTGATTTCATTAAACTGCTCTGTGATTTCATAAACCATATAAACAGATTAGAACATTAGTGGAACATTCATCATTCTCCTCTGTGTTTCCACAGAAGTGACAATGCTCGTTTGGAATCCTACCTTACTGTTCTTGGGGCTTCCAGTGCTTCTCCTCTGTCTGTTGGGGAGCTCCTCAGCCCTTGAGGGACCAATTCATGTGGTGTTTGATGTGGATGACACAACAACAACGCCACCTGAGAAATACACAGATGTCACTAGAGGTGTTGGCAAACAACAGATATGTAACTACGATCTGTGTGTGGGCCAACAGGAAAGTTGCCAGGAAATTGCAGCCAAAATAGGGTGCCTGTGTCCAGGGATTACACCCTATTCAGTACCCCCTCTCTCACCCCAGGTCAAAAGTGTAACTCAGGCAGACGCTGGACGGGTCACCATCCGCTGGTGTGCTCCCTTCTCCTTCGTGTCCCAGTATAGGGTCACTGTAGAGGGCAAGGTGGATCAGCCCCATGTCTTTGAGCAGACGTTTCGCAATGCAACTCTTACAGGTGTGCGTATCGGCCAGAAGGTCTGTGTACAGGCCATGAACAACGCAGGTGTGAGCTTATATACCAAGGACTCATGCTTGACATACAAGCCAGAGAAGGTTGCAAACACTCCCCTGGTGGCAGGGGTCATTGCCGGTGGACTGGGATTTATTCTGCTCCTCACCATGGTCGCACTCATCATGTGGAGACGGAAGGCATGCTGCAAGGGCAGGACAGACCGTGCCCAGGGCCTAAGAAATCCGTCATTCAGCACTGATGGGACATTGTAGCCTGGACTTCTATGGAAATCAGGCACCACATGTGACTTTATGTGGGGTGGATTTTGTAAATTTAATGACTCATATGAGAAATATGAGCAGTGTTTCCTGCCGATTGGGTTGTTTCACCTGAAGGTTATATATACTGTGGTTGTTTGAATGTTGTTTTTCAGAGGGTACTAAGCTTGTGAGACAAAACTGATGTTACTAATGATAAGTACTGTACTGAAAGTGAGAGCCTGGAGCTCCAAAGTATTATGGTGTTGTGTTTTATAGGTTGTAATTTAATTGTCACATAAAGAGGATGTTATAGCATGTCACCTTGACAAAGCATGGGAGCGCATCACATAAGTAAAATACCAGTCTAATGAATAACTTAAATATTGAATACTTTTGAAGATCGCATAGCGTAAAGGAAATTGAGTCACTGTTCCTTCTGCCCAACCACATTGCTATCAAAGTGCTACGAGGTTACATCCAGATTACATCAGTTAATTTCTGAGTAAAGGTGTTACACAACCACATTTTATTTCTTCTCTGTGATTTTCCAGTTTGAATCTTAAGCAGACACTAAGCCAAATCAGCATTTATAAAAAAAGGTTTGGATTGAAAAAAAGGACTACCAAGAATAATACTATTAAAGGACTACAAAGACTAATGCTACTGTCCTGTTGTACAACTGAGTTGTTGAAACATGTTCTGTCTTAAATTCTGTCTTTAATCTGTTTTTCAGTTTTTTTCAACGATTGTGTTTGTGTTTAAATACATGAAAATATTGGATATTGAATGTTACCATGGTACACATATTCAGAAGACATCCACCATGATTTTAACCTCACCCATAGCCTCAAGATTAATACAAAAAATGCACTTATGACTGATCAAACAGTCTGTAGCAGTTGAGAGAAATCAAAATATGGATCATGTTCACTACTTACTTAACATATAACATATCTGAATAAAATGATAGGCTTAATTTTCCAATTTGAAACACATACTGTACGGTTCTAACTCTGGACTGGTCCATCAGAGCATTTGTGTGGGAGACAGTCATGCACAGATACAGATGCAAAAGAGAGTGTTAAACACATATCACTATAAACCTGCTTACACACGTTTCAGGTTTCAGTTTAAATTGTGTCATATACTCATAAATAACCATTTATTAGTGAAATGTCTTACACTCAAGTGGCCGCTCAACTTTAGGAATACATTAAATAAATAAGAAATGAGAGAGAGGGAGAGAGAAGGAGGATGGATGGATGGATTACATTTGGTGTGTTGAGTTGCTAGCACAGTTCACCAACCTGATGGCTTGTGGATCTGGTGGTACAGGTTCGCATGCTCTTGTATCTTCTGCCACATGGTCTGAGGCTGAAGAAACTGTTTGGGATAGCTGGGATCAGAGGTTATGCCTTCCTCGTGCATCACTGCATGTAAAGGTCCTGAATAGATCATAGGTGGTGCTGTAGCCATACCATGTTGTTATTTCACCAGACAGGGTGCTCTCAACAGTGTAACGGTAAAAGTTGATTAATGTTCCACTGCTCAGACCAAATCTCCTCAGCCATCTTAAAAATAAGAGTAGCTGTCATGCTACTCTGTGACCACACCAATGTGATGTGACCAGCTCAGATCCTTGCTGATGTGAATACCAAGGTACCTGAAACAGCTCACTCTCTCCACTGCTGAACCCCCAATGTAGTGTGCTTTCCTCCCTGCAGCCTCTGGGAGTTCACGATCAGCTCCTTGGTCTTGCTGACATTGAGCAGCAGAGTGTTGTCCTGGCACCATGATGTTAGGGATGCCACTCATGACTTCAGTTCCTGATAAGTTTTCTATTTTATCCACCCCACCTGACTCTTGACACATTACCCAAAACAGGAGCCATCCAACTGTTTGGCAAGTCTTTTAATTATCATCGGAACCAGTTGTTATAGGCCTACCACCAACTCATCTGTATTACAAATTGGCCAAAAAATTCAGGGAACTAAGTGAAGAAACATCTAATGGGCTAATATCCATGTCAGTGCCTTGGTTGCAAAATGAGTGAGCTGTAATGTGAATGCACTCACATTACAGTCATTTGGATTGTGCATCATTTAATGGTGCATTCTAGATGGAAGACAAATTAAAGGCTAAAGACTGAAAAGTTGCTGAGGCAGCCATCTACTCTTAAAAAACTTACTAAGGAAACCGCAAAAATTGGTGCTATTTTGGAAAATAATCTCCCAAGAAACACATTGCCTAGTACACTCAAATTTGGATCTTAACGCATTCGTCTTCGTCAACCTACACCTGTGAACAGGTTACAATGCAATCTCGCTTGATATCAATCTGTTAAAGGCATAACGTTTTCAGTGTGTAAACGTAAATTATGACTGGATCAGTTGGCCTGCCCAAGCGCATTTGGCATTTTAGCAGTGATTTATTTTAACATCATGCAAAGACCCATTCCATTGTCGTCTTTTATTTTGAAGAGCAAAATGCGATCAACGGAGCAAGTGAGCTAGCATAGCAAATTGGTGGGCTTTGCCTCAGCCTTAATCAGTCAGTTCTGAAGCTAACCTGATATGCCAGCTAGGTTAATGGGTAGGCATCAGCGGTGACAGAATCGTTTCCCCGTTGTGCCGTATGTATACATTTCATCGACATAGAACTTACTTGACAGAGAGATGTCGGCGCCGGGCTACACGAATTTGAACACTTCTGTCAATTACAGTTTGAACGCAACCCAGAATGGAGGATCGGCTCCTCCGTACCAAAACGGTAAAATAGCCTGTGGTTGAGGAGATTAAGGCCTTGTTAAATGCTTGCTGAGATAGAGAAGGAGTGTTAGCTAACTAGCTATGGTAGCATGCTAGCTCCTATTTCTGGCTGTTTAGAAGAATATTACAATGAGTGTCTAGAAAAATTGTCATCTATTTTCATACCTGAATGTTTTCTCATGGTGAATGATCAGCCTGGGACATAAAATGTTCAATGCAATATTCCGTAATTGTAACGTTGTTTAGTGTTGTGAGAGTAGCCATTCGTATCGTATGTAGCCTCAATGAAATGCCCGTGGATTTTTCATTACTCGGCTATGGGGGTTGCTAAGCACCCTGAACCGCTGTATTGTGCATTGATGGTTCGCTGTTCTTTAGCCTGGTATCACCAAATTACAAATGTGAAGTCAAACATAAGTACGTCGCCTTCTGATGATTTTCAAACATCTACTGCTAACGTTGAGTACATGATGCCAAGTGGGGAAATTATAACGGTAACTGTGACAGGTGTATGGTTAATCGAAGCTGTGTTAGCTACCTCACGTTAACCGCTAACGTTGGACTGTGTCAACAGGCTGGCTAAAGTTATCGCTTTTATAACAACCAATGCATTATTCCACGTTTTCTAATAGTTATGGAGCTAACATGTTCTTGCCTGCAATAACCTATTTTTGATGTACTAGCTAGGTATCCTAGACGTTAGCTAGCGATAGCTAGGCTGACTAGCTAGCGGTAAATGTTACTGCGGTATGACAAGAGAATGGAAGCAGAGTAAAAAGTCTTCTTGGAGTGAGCTAAAAGTGCACATGCTTCAAATGGTATAAACAAATCAAAGATGTAGTGGTATAACCCAGGTGTCGGGAATAACGTTATCCCAGCTGAGTAGCACCTTTTGTAGCTTTAAGACATTCAGCTTTGGTTAAAGCCATTTCTAGTATCATTTATTGGTGTTTTGTACTGTACAGACAAGACAAGCAATGATGACTGTAACAATTGGTTAACCATAGACGTATTCAGCGACAGTGTCTTCTTTTGTAGGTCCAGCGCAGTCATACCTCTCATCGTATCCAGCAACTGGCTACGGAGCTACCCCTCAAAATTACCCCACCAGTACCGGACATTGTGTACCAGCCTCCGGCAAAGCTCCCGTTATGAACAATGACTACGGTAACTACTATAGCCAACACCAACCCCCTTTGCCACCTGCTGCCGGGGCAGTCACAACCCCTACATCATATGGGGTCCCCCAGGGATCCCTGCCTCCCTCACAGCCCTACAACACAGCCAACCCCGCAGCCTTCACGGGAGCACCACTGTATCCAGCAGCTTACCAGCATCCCTACACTATGCCTTCTGCCTACTATGGACAGCAGTACCCAGTGTCCCAGGCACAATCGCATCAACCAAATCTAATGGCGGTGTCCAGTGGCGTGAACAACGGAGCTCCTGTGTACCCCATTGTGTCATACCCTTCGGCTCCGGGGAGTAGCCAGTATGGCACACTCCGATCTTCTCAGGCCCCCACGGGACCCGCACCTGTTTCAGCGTCCAGCGTGACTGCACCCCCCAGCCAAACTACTGGGCAGTCTGTGCCCATGGGGAATGGACCTGCTCTTTCTACGTCAACCAATCTTGCTCACCCAGGCTATGGAACCGCTCCTTATTGCCAACCAGCGACAGTCAATGGACAAACAAATGCACGTAAGTAGATGAAAGACTAGTGAACAGAGTGACTGAATTAATGAATAAATGAATAGACCAGGGAATGGCAGTATATTTCTTGTAGTAAACATATTATTACAGTCAAAATGCCAATTATTTGACAATTAACAAAATCTTCAAGACCTTGACTGTTTTGAGATGTTCACTAAGGACTTTTTCCCTCTGGTGTGCTTGTTTTCTTCTGTGGCAGTCCAAACTCAAACAATACAGCATTATGACCAAAACCTCCATGGTCAAGCGACGTACTCCTATGGAGGAATACCCTCCAAGACAGAGGGCCCTGATGGAGACCGAAAACTTTCAGGAACCCCCTCCACCTCAGTACATTCATCACCAGGCCATCAGCCAGGTAATGAAAATGCAGCTCAATATGGCCATCAGAGGTCTGTTTTAATCTAAGGATATTTGTTGTTGAGTTTATCCAAGATTTTGGCAAGTCTTTCACAAATGGACAAATTAGAAGAGGCTAATTGTTAGTCTAATTATTACTATGGTTTTGTATTAGGATGTTGTCATGTATAGTGTGTGATCATTGATTTAGTTTTGTTTTAGTTTTGTGTGCTGACATCTCCATGTATCTGCGTACACGAGACCTTGCACATGTAATGTGAAAATGATCATTTTTATTCCTCTCTCACTTGTAAATCTTTTAGTTATTTGTCATAATGACAGAATTAATTGAATTTGTATGTAATTCTGCCGACAGACATGGTTTTACTTATGTGCTCAGCGCCATTCATATTTGCTTCATCACTTTCAACATTTTCTTGGGAGACTCCAAATCTTTGCTTAACTCATGATTAAACACGGAACAGCAGGCCTGGTGTGTGTATATGGACTTCCTGGTCCACCAGTCCCATCCATGCTTACTCAGAGCACCTGCATGTCTCTTTTCTGTCTCTCTCGACAACACAGCCTCTCTTCTCGCATCCCCCCCTGTCCCTACTCTCCCCCCCAAACTCTCTGTTGATGTCTGGTCTGTTTTTTGTGCTTTTTCTTTTCCCGCAGGCCTGCCATATGGATACGTTCCAAATAGCAGCGTTAGCTCTGCCCCAGTCGCACCTACCACGCCCGCTGGACACACCTCTTCAAGCTCCGAGGACGAAGACGACGAAGACGAGGATGAGGAAGCAGGTCGGCTTCAGCTTGATACCCTGATTCACCCCCCCCTTACCACCCTGCGTCATCTTCCTCCTCCATCATTATTCCAACCCTTCACTTGTCTACCATGTGTTCACTGCATTGGCATAACCATGTCCTCTGCTCAGTACCAACTCACTACGCAGCTCTTATGATTTGTATCCTGTTGCTACCATCCCTCCCTTCACTCACATTGCTTTGTTTGCTTGCTTCCCCTCTCGTCTTTGCTTATGTTCTCATCATCATCATCATCATCATCATCGTCTTGCCTTTTCATGTGCTTTCAAATTCCAGCCTCTGTGCTGTCAGTCACATATCTGGGTCACGCCCACGTATGGTGGCCCGCAGGAAGCTTTCTGCTCATATCCATTTCTTCATGGCTGCCAAACCCACTGGTCTTGCAGGCCTTCGGTTTGTTTGCTTTGTGTCTCCCATCATTTCTGCCGTCAGTGTGTTGGGATGCCTTTTGAGGGGGAGGGATTGTGGAATTGGTTGTCTCAAGGCAACAAAGGGCTCAAGAATGGAAGGAATCTCCCTGCAGAACCTAGAGGGAATAAGAAGATTTTTTTTTTATTTAAAGAAGAAAGCAGTGGTTTCCCACAGCTCATTCCATGACTCACAGTAAACAAACTCTCTTTTTCAGCAGTGATCCACCCTTAGTTGAACTCGCATATTTTCAGGCCAAGAAAAGCAACAGTAGTCAATGTGAAAAATCATCCCACAACCTCCTGACCCCAGTGGTCGACAGAGAATCATTCTAACATGTGGGTCATGTGGGTTGGCAGTTTCTCCCATTTCTTCTGTCCAGTGACGTGCTGTGGGGGCTGTTTGCTGAGAGAGGGAGTGGGTGGAGGTTGGGGATGGGGGTGGGGGAGGGAGTGTTATTGGGAGCCCCCCTTGGGGCAGTGGGCTCTCACTGGAGGCGGTGTAAATTTAGCCTTCTGCTAATGAAGCTCTTGCTCTGAACTCATCAAGCAGCTCCCAGTGGGACCAGCCTGCAAGCACCGTCATGCTTCCCTGCTCACACTCACCCTAGTTTATTAGTGATAAAAAAGGTGTTTGCTTTTGGTTTCCTTCACGCTCCATTGAGTTTAAAGCGGCCAGTCCCGCTGGCTGTTTAATTACTATACATGTTATGAGTACTGACTTTTTTAATCACCGCCACCTTCCGACCGGCATCCATTCTTCAAGCAGGGCAGTTAATCCACTAAGGTGACAGGTTTAGCCAGGGATAGAGCTCAACCAATGAGCAGTCGTCGTCTTCGTAGTCATCTCCCTGATGTGTTGATCCCTCTCCCTTGCTCCCTCCCCCGCTCCCTGCCTCTCTCTCTCTCTCTCTCGAACTTTCTGCTGCCTGCTCTAATGACCTAGTGCCACCTCTTTGCTTACACTATACACACATGCATATATAAATGCATAAATGCATGCATATATATATATATACACACACACACAGTCACACTTATCTTTGCTGGATGAAGGAGCTCCTCTGGTCTGGCTCACAGCTTTGGGACAGGATATCAGTATTGTTCCGTGGTCTTTAAAGAAAGAAGGCTGATATGGCAGCTGTGTGGAGGATGGAAGGTGGTGATACCCGACCCCAGTCTGGCTGCTCCCTACTGCTGGATACTGCTTGTGACTCTGGCAAGGCACCTGTGGAGCCACGTCGACTGTCTTTCTTTTTGTTATCGAATTTTTTGTTATCGAGTTAGCGAGCTGTATTACGCAGTACATAGCGAGTAGTTCATGTGGTTGGGATATGTGTTATCTCTGTGTTGGCTGTATGTATCGTTAAGTGTGTTCTGTTTTGAGGCTTAAATGTGAGACTTAAATGTGTTTTTTTTTGTCTTCTCTCTCTCTTGTGTGTGTGTGTGTGTGTGTGTGTTTGTGTGTTTGTGTGTGCGCGTGTGTGTGCGTGTATGTGTGCGCCCTCCAGGTGCAGACAGCTCCTCCAGCACTACTGACAGTGCATCCCCTGTGCCCAACAGCTATGAGTCCCTGGAGGGTGGGAGTTACACAGGTGCCTCTCCTCATTCTTTTAATTCTCCCCTCCCCTGCTAGTTTTGACCCGCTGGCTCTCTCTCTGCCTCATTACAATTTATGCATGGCCATTTGACACTCAAAATAGATTGATCTAAATTGACTGATTATTGGGGTTGCCCTTTATTTACCAGAAGTCAGGAGTGTAGTGTGAAAACAAAATTCTGAAGATAAAATCTGGAAGATAAAAACTGGTGCATGAATTGAGCACAAATGATACCGTTCCCTGTTTCTCTCTTCTCTCAGTCTCTCTTAACCCTGCTCTCTGTTCTTTTCACTTCTGTTCTGTTTGGTTTACATATAGTGTATTGAAGCGTATTAGCGTATTGAACTAAAGCATGTATTGACCAAAGCATGTTTACATACAGTGAATTGACAAGACTTACATGTCCACACAGTGCATATATTATTAAACATCATTATCCTTTATATTGTTATAAATTATACATATCATAAATGCATTTATTAACATATAAATGGTAAATAGACTGCATTTATGTAGCTTTTCTACTCCTACGAACACTCAAAGCGCTTTACAGTGTATGCCTCACATTCACCCATTCACACACATGCATTCACACACCGGTGACGGAGGCTGCCATGCAAGCTGCCAACCTGCCACCGAGAGCAATTTGGGGTTCAGTATCTTGCTGAAGGACACTTCGATGGGTCAGGCACAGTGGGGCTCCTCTGCCACCTGCGCCACCATCGCCCTGATAAGGTATAAGGTAAGGTTTTGTGCAGTGGTAAACACAAAGTGATTATTAAGACACCCCCCTCTCCTCCCCATGTCCGTCTTTCTCTCATTCCTCAGACCCAGCATCCATTCCCCCCCCTGGAGATCCGTCACGGCAAGCTCCATTTGGTTACTCGTACCCGGCTATGCAGCCCAACTACATCCAGACAGCTCCCAGATCCAACACCACCCTCTCTGCTGCGGGCTACCAGTCAGGATACCAGGACATGTCACAGGTGAGCTGAAGTAGCCCATAGATCTTTGGCTCTGCCTCTCACACTGCAGATATGTATCATAATTGCTTCATCCCTGCCGCCTTCGCTGTGTTGTTTGGAGAAAAAAAATCTCAGCAAAACAATTACTGCTACATTGCTACGGTATTCCGGGGGATATGAATTGCTGCAGAATGGAGAAGTTCTTGAGGTTCCTGGTATGAGAAACGAATGTAGCTTTCACAATCAGTGTGTGGTTTGAGCAACAAGCCTTTTTTGGTTATGGTTTAGTCATTCTCTATTCAAAGCTGGACAACTACATCAGAGCACATGTTTAGAGTTTGGTTTGAAGGTAATGTGAAGTTGTTGGCTGAGGTATTGAACAGTATGGAGATTGTTGAATGTTAAGGATGGGAGGGATGTGCTTAATCTGTAGGATGTTTGACATTCAGTAGATGCTTGAAACAGACATTGGGCAGAAAAATTAAATGTTGGTTCTATATTGATTGACTTTTAATGTTTTGTTTACTTCTGTATGTGAATACCCCCACCTGGGTAAACAAAGACAGCTTCTCCAGTCTTGATTGCGATGGAGTGTGGGTTGTATGTAGACTCTTCCCATTTCCTGAGGCATAGTCAATGTGAAATTGCAAATTAAACTGATGCATTTAACTCTTTCCAAATCTATTCACAAGTGCAGCAATGAGTGTTTGCTGAATGTGACCTGTCCGTCATCTTATAAAGCCCACCCCTGGGCAGATAAGCAGCTGTGATTGGCTCTTGGGATTTTAGTGATTCAGAAACGGGTTGTAATAGGCTCATTTCCAGGCAAACTTGCAGAGCGAATTCAGATTTGTTTGCAAGTTAGTCTGAGGTCACCCAGGCTATGAACTCCTTTTAGATTACCCTTAGCAAGTACCCTGAAGCTGACAGTGACAAAAAGAATGGTAAAATCATTTGACTTTTAAAATTAGTTTCTAAATGCATTTTATTGTCTCCTAAAATCAATGGTGCCTTTATGGTCATGTGGTACTATATAATGTCAACAATAATGTACTGACTATAAGAAACTATAAATACCTTCAATAAAGAGACTACAAAATATTTCTTTCTCCAGGACTGTTACTAAGTTCTTGCTCTGAAGAACTTGCTTCAAACTGTAATATGTAAAGGCCATTGTATGTAAGACCTTGTGATGGGAACCAAAGCAACGATTAAAAACAGCTTGTTTGAATAAATCTCCCCGTCTCTACAGTGTGTGTGTCGCAATGATAAATGAATGGCTCCTGTAAAAGCCTCCACTAAAGTGCTGTGATCCTCACCTCTAAATTTATGTGTCTGTGTGTCTGTCTGTCTATCTGTCTATCTGTCTCTCTGTCTCCCCAGCCTTTTCCCACCATGTCCCAGTTGTCGGCGGCCCTGGGCGGTCTGAGCGCGCCTGAGCTCACTGTGGACAGCCTGCGGCCCGTCAACCTGCTGCAGGAACGCAACATCCTGCCACCCACCCCCCCACCCCCGCCTGAGCCCAACCTCAGCGCCGACCTCAAGAATGTCAACTGCAGCCCTGAGTAAGACCAGATGCCTTTGGTCACACATCTGTGTGTGTGTGTGTGTGTGTGTGTTCAAGAGGATTTATTTGTGTGTGTGTGTCTGTCTCTCTGTTTACAATAGTGTGTGTGTGTGGATGTGTTCTATTGTGTATTATAACTGTGTATTTAGTTTTGGATTTGCATAAAAACACATTGTGTCCTACCCACTAACCCCTAACCACTCGCATATTATTTAACCAGTCACAGTGAGATTGCCAGTGCCACCATAGCTCTGCTCTTGTTATAACATGCATTATTAAGTGCTATTTGCTGTGTGGTAATTTTGAAGGAATGCAATGAAAGCTCTGAAATGCACGCACACCTGAGGTGTCAATATATTTCACTCACCTGGTACTTTTCCTTCACACACACACACATCGCCTTGGCTTTCAGGGAAACATTGCCCTGGTCTGATTAATTCATAAGGCCAGGCAGCCTCCTCTCAGTCTGTTTCTCTGATGGAGTAGGAATGTCTGTCCATTACCAGCCTTGGGCTACTTATTTTAAAGGTTTCCACTTTTCCTTTTCTCTCTCTCTCTCTCTCTCTCCCTCTCTCTGTCTCTGTCTCTCTCTCTCTCTGTCTCACAGCACGTTCAGGTGCACGCTCACAAACATCCCCCAGACCCAGGCCCTGCTGAACAAAGCCAGGCTCCCACTGGGCCTCCTGCTGCACCCTTTCAGAGACTTGAATGTAAGTTTCTTCACTTTGTGTAACAGGACGTCATATGATAACTCCACGTACTGGCTTTTCAACTTTAAACTTCTTTAGAAAAATGAAATTGTAGTGTGTTCACAATGTAAGTTGCTTTGGACATTTGGTCAAAAGAGTCACTTAAACACCACTACTTCAGAAGGAAACACTTTTAGCGTAAGGAATATAACAGGAAAAAAGTGCATAGCGCTACTCAGTGAAGTGCAAAACGTTTTTGACCCACGTTAAACCATCATCAGTGGACAAAAATGAGTATGATCATAAGCAAATAACAGCCAATGGATGGCCAGCTTCAGTGTGAGTAAAGCAGTTCACTTTTAATGACATGACAGCCAAGTTCACTTTCAGTTATACATGTTTGATCTTGTAGCAGATCAAGCTCAAGGCCCTTTGATCACACACATATTACCTTCTTATTTGCTGCAGTGAATTTGCAACATAGATAAATGAAAAATGTACATGTTTAGCACTAGGCTCAAGAGTTGCAATGTTATCCACAAGTGCTTTCCCTATAGGAAGACATGACACAAGGCGGGTTTCCTGTAGATGGATCAGGTGATGAGGTGGATCAGGATGAGGTATATCATCAAATCAGGTGCTAGACTAGAAAGAAACTTACAGTTAAGATCTCCATTGGGAAAAAAGCTTGTTAGCCGAAGGCTTTGGTTTAAACCCTGAATGTCTAACTGGTCCGCAGTCATTTTGGAGAGTCTGCTCCACTGTTGTGGGCTATCGCTAGTGTCAGAAGTTTTAAAAAACGGTCGTCTTCTTCTCGGCAGCAGCTACCAGTCATCACCTCCAACACCATAGTGCGCTGCCGCTCGTGCCGGACCTACATCAACCCCTTCGTCTCCTTCCTGGACCAGCGGCGGTGGAAGTGTAACCTGTGCTACCGAGTGAACGATGGTACGACCCTCTGTGACCCTTTTTTTTTTTTTTAAACCCTCTGATGATGTGGAGACTGATTGATTAGTTTTACAAACATGGATGCCAGTAAATATCTCTGTGGTTTGGCCTGCTACACCATTTAAGACTGTAAAAAGCTGTAGTATACTTGTTGCTGCTGTTTGTATCCTTGGTGCTGCTACAGTGAGTGGTGGCATTTGTTTTGTTTGCTGTTTGCGGTTGGTACTACTAGTGCTTAGTATTCAGGAGGCTGAGTAATGTGCCAAGAAATGACTCTGTCTGCAGTGATTTTCTGGTTTCCTGAGGCAAGGTACTGATTCATCTGGAGTTTAAGACATGGGTGTGCTGGTCGATGATACTTTGAAATCCTTGATCATCTTGTGGATCATTTTTGTGTATCATGTTTGTATCATCATGTTTGCAGTGTAGTCTTTTAAGCATTTTATGTATTTGTATTGACATGCCTAACCATTTCATTATAATTAAGGGAAGATGTATTTAGTATTGTGCCGTAACATGTTAAAATCAGTTCACACTGTACCAGATGGGATTCGCGGTGAATCGCCACAACGCTGATTTGCCACCAAAATGCTGATTAATCTCTCACTTGGTCTAAGCCCTCTTAATCCTGAAGGCAGGAAAGTGTGATGAATTGATTGTTCATTTCTTCCAGTTCCGGATGAGTTCATGTACAACCCAGTGACCCGTTCGTATGGCGAGCCTCACAAGAGGCCTGAGATTCTCAACTCCACCGTTGAGTTTATTGCCTCCTCTGATTACATGGTGAGTCATCTGAAGGTGTGTAGGGCACAGGAAGAGCTAGCAGCACCACAGAGAACACATAGTACATCCATAGAGCCAGCCAGTCAGTCAGTCATTAAGGACTCTACTCACTGCATCACATCCATCAACACGTACTTATTTCTTATTTCACCAAAGTTTGTTTCCTCAATTGAAAAGTTATACTTGTTATCTTTCGTGGTGATGAAATGAAAAAGAATTTAATGAACAGATCACAGCAGTGCATATGAGGACTGATTTAAAAATTGCTCTCGGGTAGCAGCCTGCGGGGTGAACGAGGTCCTCTCACTAATGAATGTTTTAACGGTAGAAATCTCCGGCGAGGGTTATGTGCTTATTTGAAAAAGGTCACAGTGCAGAGCGAGAGGGAGAGAGACAACTTTTCTTCTCTCCTGACTTCTGCTGTTGGTTCTTTTCTTCTTCTTTTCACAGATCTCATTTCTTATACATTTCTTGCCCTCTGCCTTCTCTCCCCTGTTCTAGTTGCGCCCCCCTCAGCCGGCAGCCTATCTTTTTGTACTGGACGTGTCTCATAATGCTGTGGAAGGCGGCTACCTGAATGTCTTCTGTCAGGGTCTACTAGACAACTTGGACAAGTGAGTGCTTCCTAGCCAGTCTAACACCACCGTGGTACCTCTGCTCAGCACTATGTTTCACTACATATTATGAGTGAATGATAAGGAGCAGAAATTTAAGGCAGAACCAGTAGGTTTCAAGTTCAAACAATATGCCTCCCCACCACAAAGTAAACGTGTATCTACTGAGTGTCCAGACTCACAAGCTGCACAAAGTAAAGCAAGGTAAAAGAGTCTGGTCCTGAGGCTATACTGGATATGTTATGCGAGCGTTATGTCAAAGTTGCATCTGTTGTGACAATAGTAATCATCATCATCGTCATCTATACTCTTTTTATCCTGTTCGGAAAATTTGGTCACTGCATTTAACCCAATCTTAATTCTTGAAACCCGCATAGCACACAGTAAAGTGAAGTTCACGCTAACCCAGAGCATTTGGCTGCCTGCTATGGGGCACCCAGGGAGCATTAAGAGGTTAGGCGTCTTACTCTAGGGCACTTCAGCCATGGTCCACTGGTCGGGGATGAAACTGGCAACCCTTCAGTTACATGGTCGAAGTTCTAACCAGTAAGCCATGGCTTAAATTAGCCTCCACTAGAATCAGTGTTGGAACTGACTACACCAGACGCGACAGCTCTGCTAACATTAAAAAAAGCAATAGACCAGTCTTCCAAATGTATGTTGCCCTTGCCTAATTCTGGGTGTTTTGTGCTTAATAATAAAGTGTGTTAAGTGCTATCTTCTCTTGCCTCCGTCTGAGTATTACCCTTGGGCCTAATGTGAGCTAGTACAATAGTCAATTTCTGTGGGCACTAGTTAGATTAACTCACAAACATGAATGTGGAAATTAATATCATAACCATATCTGATTCTGGCAAACCCGATTTTCAGTGCACAGATGTGTGTTCTGTGTAAAGCGATGAATGAGTGTGAATGTGTGTGGATCTGTGTGTTATGAATGAATGAATGAACGTCTGTTGTTCACCATCTCTTAACACGAGTTTGGAACAAGAGGAAATATAAATTAAATTTCCTAATTTCCTCATGTCGTGTTCCAGGTTGCCGGGGGATACGCGCACACGAGTGGGCTTCTTGACCTTTGACAGCACCATTCACTTCTATGACTTGCAAGAGGGACTTTCCCAGCCTCAGATGCTGGTGATTTCAGATATTGATGGTACATACAGTATCTAATACTGGCACTGTTTGTTTCTTTTCCCTGTTCCTAAACTTCTGTTTGTTTTTCTTGAGTCATACTTTTGTTTGGGAAAGCAGTTGCTGTGATGCAAAATATAAATGTCAGATCTCATGTCATGATGTACCAGTTAAACTTTTTTGGTTGTTTTCTAGATGTTTTCATTCCAACTCCTGACAGTCTACTAGTCAATCTGAAGGACAGTAAAGAAGTAAGTTTATTAAATTCAGTTCCTCAGATTGTAACCATCATTCACATTCTTAAATTAGGATGTAGGTGCTTCATTTTGGATGTAGTTATTTCTTGGTTGTTTGCACTATTACGTTCCCACTGCAAAACAAAAATGGGCTACACCAAAACTGAGCTACGCTTAGCCAATCAGGAGATGTGACAAGTGAAATGCATGTGTATGCATACGTAATCATACACAGGAAAATCAATGTAAATTTGTGTTGTCTATGATGCTGTCTCTTAGCTGGTGAATTAAGATTCCCTGTCATTTGAATACAATCTACAAATGTCATTCATTTATGTGTGTGAGCTCAGGTTGGGAATCGAGAATCGGAAATTGAGTGGAACCACTAAAATCGTTTCTGACATGATCGCTTCCTTTTATCAGTTCCAGCATTTTCTATCAGGCCGTGGGCAATTCCAGCATTTTTCAGGCCGTGGGCAATTGGTCTACCTGAAATTAACAACATAGTTCTACATGGTTTATCACATTCAAATAAGCTGTATAGTAACATAGGCTACATCATAGGCCAGTGTTGATACTGAAAACCTGAAAACCATTCCTTTATGTCCTTTGCTGCTTTGTAGTTGGTGAAGGACCTGCTGAATGCCCTCCCCAGCATGTTTGCTCAGACACGGGAGACCCACAGTGCCTTGGGACCAGCGCTGCAGGCGGCCTACAAGCTCATGTCCCCCACAGGCGGCCGCGTGTCCGTGTTCCAGACCCAGCTACCCACCCTGGGGGCTGGGAAGCTGCAGTCGCGAGAGGACCCCAACCAGAGATCCAGCACTAAGGTAAGGCATTGTGAGTGAGAGAGAGGAGAGAGAGAGAGGAGAGAGAGAGAGGAGAGAGAGAGAGAGAGAGTACATATGTATGTGTGTCACACATTTTGGCTGGCCAAGGATGAAAGGTCTGGAGATCATGACACTATGCATCTGTGTTTTTGTAATTATTATAAATATAATTTTTGCATTCTTTGAGTAATTCTGTCCCAGTATTGAAGTTGTCAGTATGAGTTTGATTGCCCTGTTCCATTTGCATCCTTATTGTATCAGTGAATAAGATTTTCTAATTGGACAATTCTTTATTTGATGGATTGAACAAACAAAAGGGGAACAGAGACTAGTGTGGTGAGAAGTGTTTTTATACATACAAGTCACTGTGTGTGTGTGTGTGTGTGTGTGTGTCTTAGGGGGTTCAGCATCTGGGACCAGCCACTGACTTCTACAAGAAGCTGGCCCTGGACTGCTCTGGCCAGCAGATAGGCGTGGACCTCTTCCTGCTCAGCTCTCAGTATTCGGACCTGGCAACACTAGGTACCACTCCCACTGCCACACTGGAGATAATACCAGCTCACTCAGTCACAAGTTTAAATGCTTTTCTGATTGCTCACACTCACTCACTCATGTACATGCGTGCACACACACACACCAATATATTACCAAACATAAACTAATGTATTAATTTTAACCAACCACAGCAGAATTCATCAGGCGCTCTGTCTTCTCTCTCCCTCTCTCTCTCCTTCTCCTTCTCCTTCTCCTTCTCCCTCTCCCTCTCCCTCTCCCTCTCCCTCTCCCTCTCCCTCTCCCTCTCCCTCTCCTTTTCCTTCTCCTTCTCCTTCTCCTTCTCCTTCTCCTTCTCCCTCTCCCTCTCCCTCTCCCTCTCCCTCTCCCTCTCCCTCTCCCTCTCCCTCTCCCTCTCCCTCTCCCTCTCCCTCTCCCTCTCCCCTCCCTCCTCCCACTCCTCTCTCTCTCTCTCTCTCTCTCTCTCTGTGTGCTGTGTGTATGCAGCGTGTGTGTCTAAATATTCTGCTGGCAGCATCTTCTACTACCCTACATTCCATCACGTTCACAACACAGCCCAGCGGGACAAGTTTCGGAACGATCTGGACCGTTACCTCACAAGGAAGATTGGCTTTGAGGCCGTCATGAGGATACGCTGCACTAAAGGTGGGCCCCTTTAAGCCTTTGGAATTCATAACCTGTGGGCGGTGGTGGCGTAGTGGCTAAGGAACCTGGCTAGCATGCAAGTAGCTTCGAAAATTGTGGGTTCAAATCCTGGTTGCCACCGTTTGTGCACTTGAGCAAGGCACTTAGCCCTCAGTTGCTCTAAGGGAGACTGGCCCTGATGTAATTGATGACAAATATATAAGTCGCTTTGGATAAAAGTGTCTGCTAAATGCATAAATGTAAATTTAAATAACCTTACACCATCCCCTTCCTCCAGAGACAAATACGTATCTGTACATAGAGACATTTATAGCCCACTAACACTTATAAGGCATGGTGTAGTCATGCAGATATCCTCGTATTACCAAATGTATGTTTCCATATGTCCAAGGTTTTTATTGACCCTTCTGTTTTGGTAGTCATTGTATGCCCTTAGCCTTCTCTGAATTATACCATAATTACTCCAATAGGCCTTCCTTGTATGATCCAATAGATTTTGATTAACCAATCTGTTAACAAATAGATTGATTTAAATGTGTTCCAATGTTGGTATTGGGTATCTTAAGAGATTTACTCTTGGCCTGTTGGCTGACAGGGCTTTCCATCCACACATTTCACGGCAACTTCTTTGTGCGCTCTACTGACCTGCTGTCCCTGGCCAATGTGAATCCGGACTCGGGCTTCGCTGTGCAAATGTCCATCGAGGAGAGTCTAGCCGATACGTCACTGGCCTGCTTCCAGGCGGCGCTGCTCTACACGTCCAGTAAAGGTCAGAACAACAGGAGCTCTGTGGAACGATAAAGGGGATAATATAGGGGCTGCTGCTGCCACCTGCTGGCCAAAATTATGTAATGACACACTGTCACTTAGTTATGAAGATATCATTAGTGTTGGGACCCATATTATGCAATTGTTTGTTTATTTGCAGTGTAGTAATTCAAAGGATGCATGAATAGGAAAGCAATTATTCCCCCAGCTTTGATTAATTAGGAGAGGTTGTGCATGGTCAAAGAGCTATCATGAACATGAGGCATGGTTGTGCCCTCCTTCATATGAAAATCTTGGACTTAGAAATAACCACTAAAACATGGGCGAATTAGTACAAAGCCTACATGTGATGTCAAATATCACAAAGCAACTGTAGTTCAAATGTGGTTGCCAAAGAGGGTGCCATTTAGCCAGAGGGACCATTTCAGTACCCATTCTAAAAAATATATATATATATTTGTGTGTGTGTGTTGTGTGTGTGTGTGTGTGTGTGTGTGTGTGTGTATGTGTATAACTGGGCATATAAAACTTTTGATAAATTTAATATATTCTGTTTTAACATGAGAATGATGCAACACTTCATTCTTCCATTATGTGTCCCCTTTAATACATTTTTGTTGTGGCATTTTTGATTTTGTTAGTTTGTTGTAAGAATGGTGCGGTAAATAAAATGTCTGCGTGTGTGACACTGTTTGTGTTTGTGTACTGTGTCCCTGGCAGGGAAGAGACGGATCAGAGTGCACACACTCTGTCTGCCCGTGGTCAGCCAGCTGAGCGATGTGTTTGCAGGGGCGGACGTTCAGGCCATCACATGCTTGCTGGCCAACATGGGTGAGTGGAAAAACAAACAGGTGTGTGTGTGTGTGTGTGTGTGTGTGTGTGTGTGTGTGTGTGTGTGTGTGTGTGTGTGTGTGTGTGTGTGTGTGTTTTCTGAGAGTGTGAAGTGCCAAGACCACTCTGCGTTACTGTGCATATTGAAACGCCTGATAGAAAAGTCAATGGCCCATCACAGTGCACTCTCTCATGCTGTCTCACAGTACCAGCTCTCTTTGGAGCCGGGTAATGGTGAATCATTTACAAAATTCAAATAACCACCTCTGTGTTTATGTGTGTCTGTGTCTCTGTGTGTGTGTGTGTCGATGTTGATGTCTCTGAGCAGCCATCGACCGGTCGATCTCGTCAAGCCTGACGGATGCACGGGACGCACTGTTAAACTCGGTGGTGGACTCACTGGCAGCGTACCGGGCCAACGGCTCCAACCTGCAGCCGGCCGGCCTCATCGCCCCTGCTGCTCTACAGCTTTTCCCCCTCTATGTGCTTGCACTCCTCAAACAGGTGGGGGCGCTCTCACCCACAGACACACTCCTCTAGATAGACACCACCAAAACACAACACACTTCTATGTCGTCAGGTTTTGTGTGTGTGTGTGTGTATCTGTCTGTATGTGTGTGTGAGATTACGTTTAAGCTTGCCTTTGTGTCATTGTAAATTTGAGCTGTGATTCTTGTGATTCGCTTACCTTGCCAGACCAGTTTATAGCTGACTGGAATCTAGGTGAGAGTTAGGTATTCTGATGGAATGCTATGCTCATAGTTCCCTGGAACCACTCTGTTCTATGCTCTTCTGAATTGATCATTCCTAAAGTTCTACTTGGCCTTGACTATAGTGGATTTTCACCTTTCCTGTATGGTGACCAATGACACATGCCAACTTATCAGTGTAACATGGGTACACAGTGCCACACCAATATGCCCCATGATGATGTTTTTCAAGCCGTTGATGATCAGCATTTCACATCCAGTGTTATATTTGACAGTGCACAGGTCTCCCAATCATACACCTCTGTCAACTGAATGGATTGTATGAAAGGCTGTAGAGATATGAAAAGAATACACAGGCGGTTAGCTTTTTTGTTAGCTTGGCTATGTATACCACCCTCTTGTCTGATCTCCCCCTCACTCCTCATGCAGAAAGCCCTACGCACTGGAACCAGCACCCGACTGGACGACCGCGTCTTCAACATGTGCGAGTTCAAGAGCCAGCCCCTGAGGCACGTCCTGCGCCTGGTGCACCCCGACCTCTACCGCATAGACAACCTTTCTGAACAGGTGAGAGCCCACAAGCCTCCTCAACACTTCTCTTATTGGTTCACTTAGGTTTGTAATATACTCCGAGACGTTCACCCGCAGGCAGAGATTGTGTGATTAAAAACGCTTGCCTGCTTTAGTTTGTTTAACTCCGGAGGGCTCTCCTGAAGGCTTCCCATAGCTGCACGTTTTCTTGTATGCATATAGATGTGTTCTGTGTGTGTCTGTCTGTGTGTGTGTGTGTGTGTGTGTGTGTGTGTGTGTGTGTGTGTGTGTGTGTGTGTGTGAGAGAGAGAGAGAGAGAGAGAGATTGTATTTGATTGCAGAGGAGTGAAGCGTTTACCCTCAAGGGTTCTCATCCACTGCAACAGAACTGGAAGGTGGTTATAAAGTAGCTTTGACAGGTAGATTCACAGGCTTGGAAGGTAGGGCCGTTTGTCACACTTATTAGGCGCTGGAGAAAACTCAAGATGAGACAAACAAAATCGATGGACTTGAAAATGTTTTTCACCCAGCCGTGTGTGCCACTTGTGAAATCAACTTCAAATCATTTTTATTTCACCGTCAGGCGTCTGTTGAAAGGAAGTGACTAAAAATCCCACCTTCACAAAGACAAACCACCGGCCGAGCCGACTATGCCACATGTTTGCCAGCTCCAGTTAACGGTTCAAAAGTAGTGCGAGTGTTACAAAATGGACATAAATATAAGGTTATTGCAATGACAGTGTGAATGCTGTTCTTAATATTTTTAAGTTCTGTTCCGCCAGTGTCACCCTTTGCACTGTGGGCCATGTAGTTGGGAATTGCTTCCAGCAATCAAAATAGATCCAGTATGCCTTAGGGACCTTGGTCACAACTGAAACCCAAGATATTGCATAACCTGAAGACAGTTGAGTGTTGCTTTGTTAATGTGGTAATGTGTTTTGTTCCGAGGCTGGGATGAGGTTATTGTTGTGAGGAGTGGTCGGCACAGTGTGTTTATTGAACAGTGCTCCTCAGACGCTCCAAACGCTCTCTGTAGTGGAAGCACACCCATCTCCTCTGAGAGAAACACAAGGCCTTTTTCTGTTTTGTTTTGATTTTGTGTATGCCTTTTTTCAATCCCTTCTTTCTCTTGCATTTTCTCTTCTGTACCTGCAGGGGGCGCTGCACCTGAATGACACTGTGGTTCCCCAGCCTCCCCGGCTGCAGCTCACAGCAGAGAAGCTCACCAGGGATGGGACGTTCCTCATGGACTGTGGCAATGTAAGAAATCCCCCAACACACAGCAAGACCGTGACAGTGTTATTCGTGTAACATTATAAAACAAAATATAAAAAAAAATATATGTATGCATAATAAATGTGTAATGTGCAATGAGATGGTACAATACAGCAGAAGCTTTTTCCCGTCACTAAGAATGAATACATTGTTGGACTGTTACCAGTGTTGAATACATTAGCTGAGTGCTGATTTTCAGTGCTCAAATCTCTCCTGTTTTCTGCTTCCACAGGTGCTTTACCTGTGGGTGGGGAAGTGCTGCAATGAGATGTTCATTCGAGATCTGCTAGGCTGCCCCAACCATGCGTCTATTCCACCTAACATGGTAAATCACTCTGCAATAACTGGCCATGTGCATTCTGAAAACCTCTGTCTTAAGCAAGTCTCCTTGTCTCACCTTTTGCTAAATATGCATTGGGTCTCACTTAACTGTTCCAGCAAAGAAATTTGTTGTTAAACTCCACTTATACAATTTTTCATGAAGACTGACATTCTGTTCACATCCAGTATTCATGGGAACCCTCTTAAGAACAAATTTAAGAAAATTCATACGAAAATATTGGGAAATAAAGCCCATCGGTGTAAAATGTCTTGGCGTAACACCACACGCTTAAAGGAAGCTTAAAGTCCTTGGTGTAGTTCTTACATCTGTACAATAGTTATGTAGAGTGAGGGATTTTATAGCACAGATTCAGTGTTTGTTTTGGTAAGGATGGGAGTCTCTATTGTAACACTGCCCCCTCTAGAGTGTGTGTGTGTGTGTGTGTGTGTGTGTGTGTGTGTGTGTGTGGTTGGAGTGGACTTACTCATCCTGAACCACATGATATTTCACCCAGCCACTGAGAAGGCCTGTGGGTTGTGTGGGCAGACGTCGTAGTCGGATATTTGGGATATTTGACATTCAAGACCCACACGTTTCCTCCCCTCCTCTCATGGCAAGATTAGATCGAGACATGGTTGCAAAAACAGAGGCCCGAGAGAGAGAGTAGTAGAGTGCAAAAAAGAAAAGAGTGTGGTAGATGTTGTGTTTGTGTGTCTCTCTCTCTCTCTCCGTGGCTCAGACGCAGCTTCCTGTGCTGGAGAACCCAATCTCAGAAGAGATGCACACGTTCCTGTCCTGGCTACAGGAGATGAGGAGCTTCAAGCCGGCTATCTATGTGGTCAAGTATGTTCCTGCCGTGTGTGCGTGTGTGTGTGTGTTTGAGTCTGTGTTTATTGGAATGGCATTGTGTGAATGACAGCCTCTGTGTGTGGAAGCATGATAGATATGTGATACATGAAGGTATGCACATGTCTTATGTAACTGCACAGTGTGTTCTTTTGAATATGATTTCATTATTTGAAGAATTTAGGGTTAGGGTTAGAGCTTGGGCAGAGCTAAACTCCTGTTGCTATAACTGTACATGTGACTCAAATTCTCCTGTAGCTTTCGCTGCGTCTGTCTCAGAGCACAGCCTGCAGCTCTGCTAGTGTAAACATGCACTGTGTGTTTCTGTGTCAGGGATGACGCCTCGGCGAAGACCAGCTTCTTCCAGCACCTGGTGGAGGACCGTACCGAGGCGGCCTTCTCTTACTACGAGTTCCTACTCCACATCCAGCAGCAGATGACCAAGTAGAGAGGGACCAGAGTCAGACGCGGAGCGCAGAGGACACCCGCCCACGCACACAACCCACCCCACCCCACCCCCACCCTCTCTCCCCCGATCCATCTGCCCCCCCATCCCCCCCAAACCCAATGCCCACCATGCCTCTGCGGCGTTTGACATCCTAGTTGATGAGGTTCATCTCTGGCAGGACGCACCCCTTCTTACCTGAAAGACTTGAGAGTGGAGGAGATTGTTAGGTCGGGGAAAGGGTGAGTGGGAAAGGTACTACGAAGGACATTCAAAGGACATTCAAAGGGAGAAGACAAAAGAATAGGAAGAGAAGAGGGGGAAAAAAACCCTGCCAATGACTTTCCCCTTGTTGATGTTTCTGTTGTTAAATGGAGATGGATGTGATACTTGGTGGTAGAGCAGCCAGAGCAGAGCTCTGAGCCAAGTCAGAAGACTTTTCCCCCGACGCACCTTGCACCCCCTAGCCCCCCTTCACCCACTCTTCCATCCCCCACCCCCCCACTACCACCCACCCCACAAACTACTGTCATCATGTTTCCTTTACCCACGTCTTCTGTTATACAATGTCCGATCCCCCTCACCTCCCATCCCTGCACACACACACACACAAACACCTGCCCTTATCCCCATTTCAGAGGAAACATTCCTTTACTGAAGACCCGAGCACCTCCCCCTTCCCACCAGGATGTGACTTTGAGGAAGGAGAGATTTCCTTTCCCTCCCTCCTTGTGCCCCCCTCATCTTCTAAACACTCCTGTGCAGCTCATTACCCAGCCTGCTTGTCTCGTCTCGTCTCCCCCATCATCTAGCTTTTCCTCCACGTTACACGTGTTCATGTTACTTTTAACACTTTCTAACTTATTTGAGGTTTTTTTTTGTTTGTTTCTTTATTCATTTGTTGTTTGGACACACACACAAATGGTTTTTTTTCCACACCGACACACACACATGCGCACACACACACACACGAAGAAGGCTCTTTTGGGATGTAGCAAATTGCCGAATACTGTCGGGGAACAACAACAACGGAAAAAAAAGGCCCTCCCATCCTCTAGCCCACAGCAGACCATCTCCGCCCCTCTCTGCTTTACCCCACAGCCCCACATGTGTGTTGGTCTCTCCAGCTGCAGTACTGTCCCCATCAGCCGCGCCATGTCTTGTTTTTCTGCTGTTTTCAGAGACAGATGCCAACCACCACAAGTTGCTACCCACTTTGTAACTCTCGGAATGGGGAAGAGTGGGGAGGGGGTATGGGGGGGAAAAAAGAGAAACAGAACATATTTTATGTGCTATAATTTATGACCAGCTTATTGATTAAAATGGAAAAAAATCGATGATGTTGTTGTTCTTATGTTCTGATGTTCATTTGTTTTCATCTATCCTAATCAGAGTTAAAATGCAACTGTGATTTGTGTCGATTTTGCTGGGGAGGGCGTAAGGGCGTGGGGGTGGCTGTGAGGGAGCGATCATGTCACTGGAAATAAGTATGACTGCTTGTCACACAGCTCTTGAACGCATAAGTGAGCTATGAGGTCAGAGCATGAACATGCTCTATGAGTCAAGCACCTGTCAAGAGGAGGCTGTAGCAGGAAGACAATAGCCCAGTCTCAATGTCATAAACTATGTCATTTTTGTGAGTGACTCATTATTTATCTGTCATAAACAGTAGGAGGCTAATATTAGTGATGAATATTATTGCCAGGACAGCATGAGGCAATAGATTATTGCAGTGCATGCTGTTATTTCACAACACATGCCTTTTTTTTAAGCTACAGGTTCCTCTTGAGGGTTTAACCACAGCACTGTAAAACCATGATCACTGACACCTACACAGTTTTCACAAAACTGTCTTTCACAAGCAGTTTGTGAGCCTGCCAGTGAGAAGATGGAGGTGGCTGGTCACTGGCATCTGTTACAGTGAAGCATCCCCAACAGCCACAGACGACCTCCCACTGGATCTGTTTACTGCAGGGGCCGCGTGGAGAAGCCATGTTTGTTGCCCACAGGCTTTCTCGTGCGATACCCCACCTGCACTAAATTAAACACTAGGATAATTACTAGGCCACAGCTCCCAGAGACTAACATGAAATTCTCCTCATGTCAACTGCATGTGCCTCCAGAACTTTTGGTGCTGCTTCCACAGCTGAAAGAAAGTTTTATGTATATTGAATTATTACCAGATTCTGCCTCCCCATACATGATATTTAATTATTTCCCATGTGACATGTTTATAGAAATGGCATGCTTTCTGATTTTTCACAGATGGGTACGGGAAAGCTTCATTTTTTAAATAGGTCTGTTTAGTTCAGGGGGCTTGTGGTCAGAGGAAAGCAGTGTGTCGGTGGAAATGCCTGGGATTATGTCTTGTTTGCTTTGACTAGGACAAGGAAATTGAAGAGATAATTTTGACTTGTCCAATGTGCTGCTAAATGCATTGCAATTACCCCCCCTTAGCTGATGCTAAAAATATTCTCGACCCAGACCACTGTTATTACCCGTTGCCTCTGCAACATTAGTCTGATTTAAATGCTGACATAGCAATCAGGGACCTCAAAACAAATCTCCTGTTCCCTGTGAAAGATATTTATCTCTGCCATGCAACTGAACTACTAAATCTTGTGCAAACCTTGAGGAAAAGCAAAGAAATAAAAACTCATGTTCAAACTCAAAAGCATGTTTTTGCAATGACATGCTACCTATTGCAAAGGCGAGAAAAAAACCCCCACCATTACCACAACGTTATGTATGTTTGTGTTTGATTTATTTAATTTTTTATTTAATCATGGGAAGCCACTTGCATGGTTGAAAAAGGAGAATGCCTTTGAGCTGTGATGCACTTAATGCCAAGCATACTTGCCGGTACATACGCTTAACTGATGAAGCATTCCGCTTCCATCTCTCTCTGGCTTCAAGGGGCCTTATGGGCTCGTTTGCAAACGTTTTGACTCTCCAAGTATTCAGTCTGGCCTGCTCTCCTCTTTAGAGGGAAAATTGTTCCTTGGCCCTCAGACCCAGAGTGTTTTGAGCCAGTCTGTCCTTATGGAAACAGTTTAACCATTGTAGTCGGGCAAGGCAGTGTCCGTTGCTGTCAGCGTGTCCACTGGCTGGGTATGAGCGAGAGAAACCCTGACTTTATCGTGGGCTAATCCACTCAAGTTAGTACTGTAACACAGTTGCCTGTTAAAGAAAATAATGGAACAAAGCAAAGCTGTATAATCCTAAATGATTTCCCAGAGGTGAGACACATCAATCTACAATAACACACACAGACTTGTTGTTCTTACACTGACATGAGAGTGATAAGACTGACTCAGTTCTTATCTGGCCATTACACACACTTCTGATTCAAAGGTTGTCTCTCCCTATCTCCCCCTCGCCTTTTTCAAGCATTTGTGCACAAAAACATGTCTAAACACAAATACACTACAGTATACACACACACACACACACACACACCACACACAGGACTACATAATATACAATGCACACAATGAAGGGGCTTTCTTTGCCATCTGCATGTTCTTCTCTACCCTTGTGGTGCATGTGATTTGTTAGGTGTTGCAGTGCAATTACCAGAGCCTGTAGCAACAAACAAACTCTCACATGTGAGGATGTGTGTTTAACCTCACACGCAGCAAGGCGGTCTTTACCCACACCCACTTCCACAGGCCCGGTTTCCACTACAAACCGTCTTTGATATTTTCATGGCCATGATGTCACTGTTTCCCTTTCCCCTAGTTGAATGACTGCATTTTACCCAGAAAGAAGGCCCAAGAAAGATTTTTCTTCTTTAACTTTTTTTGGTCTGTTGTGCCTGGAATGTAAAATCATCTGAAGATCTGAAGCAGCGGTTTCGATGATAATCTTCCTTTCTGCCACCTGGATTTGGAGCAGTCGTATCCCACATGGGCAACTCACAGATAGCTGTCTTGAGTCTGGAAGATTATTTTCTTGAGATAGATAGGCTGACAAGGAGCCACAGAGATTCAAGGTGTATTCTTAACTTCAGCAAAGTCAACGCATTTCCTGTGAGCTAACAATTGGTTATTGTTAAACAGGAAATGAAGGAGATAGTAGTATCTGTCATAAGAGTGAATGCTGTGTGTGAAGCACAAAGGGGGAAAAACACTGAGACTGTTGGTCCTTCCTTTGCCTTTCCCATGACCAGTAAGAATAGTTAGAAGTGATTGTGGAATGTGTTTATACAAGAGCTTATCAAGGGTTAATAGGCCTTAACCTCCCCCACAAAGCACAAACACAAAGTTGTACCTGCAAACACTTACATATTACACACAATAGCCTACACACACACACACACACACACACACACACACACACACACACACACCACACACACACACAATAGACATTAACCTCCCCTATACTACACACACATACGCACACACACACAATAGACCCTTACCTCCCTTACACTAAACAGAGACAGACACACACACACACAGAAGTACACACACTTATGCACACAACATGGTGTGGTTTTATGGTTGTATTATTGCACAGTACCTGATAACACTTAGTTTCGGAAATGCACACAACTCAGTTACAGTCTCGTGCTTCAGCACATGACACTGGAGCGTCTGTGACGCCAGGCCATGCTCAGCGGGCCCCATGTTACTGTGCCATCATCATATGCACATCATCACCCAGAACTTCCCCTGTTCACAGCGGCGGGATCCGAAGGCCGTGCATGAAACGATGTGTTTGTTCAGCTTTCATGCAGCTCAACAGTGCTCAAAGGCAAACAATCGGCCCCCATCTGATGTTTGAGAAAGGGGTGGTGTGTGTGTGTGTGTGGGGGGGGGGGTTAGAGAGAGGGAGAGTGATAAAGAGAGAGGGAGAACTGGGAGTTTATTTTGATGAGCATTCCTCTCGGTGAGGGGAAGAACTTTTTGAAAACTGGAGCCATATGCAAGGCGGGTTTGAAAGGAGCTCCCGCCGAGCTGGTTGGCAGGACCCACCTCCCAGTCACGCTGACAGGACAGGAGGTGTTTTTTATCAACTCCACACACTGGTTTCTCAGAAAATATCATATTTCTCTACAGGCAGGCAGATTGACATGCATGTAGACCAGATGGAACAATAGCAACACAGTTTTTCCACAGATTTATGCCCTACACTCTTCTGTACTGCATTAAACCATGTCCTTTGATATACTAAAGGACCCAGGAGCATCCCTTGTGACAACAATACTTTTCAGTACAGCTTTAAGCCATATGGTAATTATTCAAATTGTTGCTTCTAGCCTTGTTACACTTGGCGAACATCAGCAAAATTGGAGAAGTCTCATGTTGAGACAGGAAGTACCTTCCGAAAGAAGACTGACATCATAGGGAATAAATCCTCTCTCTTGCTACAGACATCCTGCTTGTTCTCCTCACAATGTTGGCTACTCATCTGAGCTATCTTAACACATACACATATTTACTCAGTACACACCCCTCCTTGTGAATGAGAAAGGCCATCCTCTACTGTATCCTATAACCCACAGGAAACCAGCTCCTGTTAATGTTCTGACCTGCCTCTGTGAGTATGAGTGCACGTGTGTGTGTGTGTGTGTGTGTGCGTGCGTGCGTATGTTTTTTTTTTCTTTCCGGCACTGTGGCGTGTAAGCGAGGGTGTGCCATAGGGAGAGCAGGAATGGCCGTTACCCTGCTCTGATGCCTCCCAGTCCCTCCCCTGGCCCGGCTGGCCACAGATTCAATAACCAAGGAGCCTCGTTTCCTCTGACGGGTTCCAGGCGAATTTGATTTTGATTTCCAGATGTGTCTGGGATCTCTCTAAGAGGGGAGGGCTGAGCACTGTGGGGAGAGACTGGAGATGGGGTGGGGCTGGGGAGAAGGAAGAACAGGAGGAGGAGGAGGAGGAGGAGAGTTTATATAAGAGCCATGTGCCTGCTGGCCTGCCTCAAAACCTCCTTGAAAATAACTGACTCTGTGAGCTCCATGGAGGCAGCAAGGAGGAGAAGTGGAGTAATGGAAACAAGGCAAGGGGCAGCCCTGCTGTGTGTGTGTGTGTATGTGTTTGTGTTTGTGTGTGTGTGTGTGTGTGTGTGCGGGGTGTGGCGGTTATGACTAGGGAAAACAGGGAAGCATATGGGCCCTTTGGCTTCTGTCTCCAAGGGGCCTAAGAAATTTATAAGTAGTACATGTCCATATCTGTACATCACAGATGGACTTCCACTTCCTCTCTTTTTTCCAGCGTAGGGGCTCACACAAGCTCATGCGGCAGAGTTGTGAAAACATCTGGGTGTGTGGGGTGTCAAATGTTTTTGCTTCTTTTCTGGCCATTCTAACTGACTTGTATATGTTTGTGTGTGAGAGACAGAGTGTGTGTGTGTGTGTGTGTGTCTGAGAGGGCGAGACAGGGAGAGAGGGAGAGGGTGGGAGAGATAGGCAGACAGAAAAACAGATTTCGGTTATCCCTGTCCGTTATGTACTGTGCAACAGTATGTTGAGCAATAAGAAAGATATTTAGCAGCAATAGAGATGTGTGGTTTCTGCAACAGCCATGAAAAATACTTCCCATCAGCAACTTCTATGGAAGTATTTCACAACTTAAATTTCCAGAATAAATATAACCAGTACCATACAGAAAATGCTTGTCACGATAAAGTTGCCCAATATAGTACGGGTATATTGCTAAAACCAGCAATAATGAAATCGAAATCATGGCAAAATTATTAGAACAGCAAGCATACAGTTACAATAGTGTCCGGGGAGTGTTTCTGCCTAAAACTCTAAACTCAGCTATGATGTCCTCTAGAGAATGATCAGGTCAGGGTCAGATAGCCTAGAGTATTTAAGGACACAAGCCCCTCTTACAAAATATGCTCCTCAGCATATTATTGATTGACATATCCATATTTGTAGACAGTCATTACTGCAAGAGGGTGCACTTCTCATGCCAAAGAGCTGTATTGGCTCCGTCAGTACTTGTTGCTGAGACTTATGGAAACACTTTAATGCTTATCGATTACACGTGTATAGGTAAGTAGTGACACTGTAATAACAATGTACACTGAGATTATTAAGGTGGGACAATTTATCTGTGAAATGTAACGGATACATATGTTTTATAGAAATAACCCGCTGAATATGGTTTACAATTAAACATTAAACACAGACCATTAAATAAACACATTTTTTTTTACCGTGACAAACAAATGGGTTGGGTTGCAATGAAACCGACTAAATAAATCTTTAGGTATTTTTTGGATTAATTCAATTCATGTTTTGCGTACAAACTGCAGGTAAAACATCACAGGATAAACGCAAGACTGAATTGCATCAATTCAGTTTCATTTATTGCTTTGAGCCAAAGTGCATCCCAGGTCATTGTCCAAACTCAATAAATATGATGGAAATAACTTCAATAAATATTGTGACCTTTATCTCACTGCCCTGAAACTTATGACACTTATGTTTGCCACCAACATCTCTCTCTCTATTTTTTTTCAAATGCAAATGTTACTCAGAGAGTTGCAGAACTTGTTTTAAAGCATGAAGCACTCTGACATATTATAAGGACCTAATTGACAATGGGTCAAGATCACTAGACAGTAAGATAAGACACCCTTACATTCTGTTAGACCCCCATGTGTAGATAAATGCGGGCAGAATTAACAATCATCATATTTTTATTTATCCTACCTATTAGACTGGCCTGATCAATTATCTGGTGTATTCAATTATCTGGTGTAGCTAAAACATACACAACAAAACGCCAATTTTATATAGTCAGTGAAAAAGACACCCGAGGAACACTGCCAGTGTATTATTGCCTCTTCACCCCCCCCTTTTCTACAATCAGATCACTAAGTCTTAATAGAGTAATCCTGAAGAGATGTACAGAAATATCAATTCATGAATATATTGACTACCAGCTCGGCAGCCAAGCACATGTTATATAATAACCAGACAAGCAGCAGTTTCAGCTGTTGACAATAGGAGGCTGACAGGTCAAGTGAAGTCAAAAGGCTGTCTCTCCATGTTATGTGAAAACAAGCTTTTCTTCCCATTAAGAACGCTGAATTGGTCTTTTTCTCATTCAAGCGCTAGAATATGTAAGCTATTTGCATATGGTAGCCTAAGTTGCGTAAAATGTAGCCTAACTGGCAAGTCTGTTTAGTGGAAGAGGGTGGTTACACCCCCTCCCCCAAACGCACACCCACTACGTTTATTTGCAGCGCTGGTCTTTCACACGGTCCACGCTGAAAACGACTCGCCCTACTATTTGTCAGCTTGTTCCGTGCATTGCTGCTGCTGCTGAGCGACTTTTTCAATTTACCCTTATACACAGCATTTCTACGTGGTGGACACTGTTGTTTACTTGCAAAGTTTGGTCATCATTTGCATGTGAACTAAGACTGAGCGCGGTCTGCCACTGCCCATTACAGCTTGAATCAGCGAACTTTAAGGAAAAACATTGACAATCTACTTTGAACGAGGACATGGCTTCAGAAGTAGGAATGCAGCTCGCGGAGGACCAGATCAAAGTACTGGAGGAGAACTTTACTAAAGTCACCAAGCATCCAGATGAGACGACGCTCATGCTGATTGCTGCGGAGGTCGGCTTGTCCGAAGAGGATACAGCAGTGAGTACACACGTTTTTGAATAATTTTGTTAGATATCTTTGTTGTTAAACCAGGAACCTGTGGGATGCATGAATGAACCTCTGTTTCAAACGTGAGACTTTGATGGTACATTTCGGTTGTTTGAACCTTAGGCTGTTTATTACGCATAAGTAGTCAAGCCTGTTACCCACATTTTGGGTAAACACCTACCTTTCTCACAACTAACAGCTAGTGTTGGCGAGATATTTCGTGTCTGCATTGAATGCCTCACAGCAAACCATTCTGCACCACTGAACAAACACAGTGTTTCTAAATCATTATCCTGTCAGGGAAGGGTGGTGAACTCTTTAAATATTGTTTATAAAAGAAACTACCGGATAATAAAGACGAATTGAACGTACTGTAGGTTGGTAAGACGAATGACAGACTGAGTGCTGCTGTTTCTCTGCTTATCTGGCGTCGATGTCAACAGAGATAGCGGGGAAGTCGCGTGCGATTACCAATGGTCACACACGCTTAAGCGCGCGTACGTCTCATGCCATTCTCTCCGTTGTGTCACCAAAGTATTATGATGACGAAGTTCGCGGTGGTAATTTGTCAACAAACTCTAGCACTGGACATAAACTGAATTTGTAATGATGTGGTAAGTCACTTGGAATGTTACAAGGTGGTGATGTTGGGAGTGTGCTCTCAACTGACTCACATCCAAAGCGCCGCACCTTTACCAGCAGGTTATCACGTCAGGATTGTTAGGTCTACAATTACTGAAAGCATGACAACATTCTACAGCTGTCAAAGGTGTCACGTCTTGACATAAACATAGGCTCGATATTTGTTGACTCATGGCAATATGAAAAAGCACAGGCCTGTCATTTAACACAGAGATCATGAGATTTAAAGTTCTCCCTGTCAAGAAACACCAAGTTATTAATTTTTTACTTGTCTGGGTAGGTGTGTGCCTATCTATATATATATGAAATAATTACTTAAGTAATTATTTATACTCCGATATGTATTGGGTATTGCTGACAAGATGACAACCATGTATGACCTGTAACAGAGACCAATGAATTAAATGGATTTCCAAGGCAAATTCTAGCAGGGTGGTGTTGGTGTGTGAGAGAACAGTGCATCCGCCCAATGGCCCAGGGCAGTGTTTGTGCTTCATGTTATTTGAATACTAGAAGCATGGAAGTATCTGGAAACACATGTGCGGGAGGTGACACATGGAAAGAAGAATAAACTGGTTTTACCAGATCATGATCCTCAATAGTGAAAACGAGTCCAGGTGACATGTCCATTGTGAATGCACAAAAGGGCGAGATGCCTGGCCAATTTAGACTGGGCATTGCAACTCAGGGATGAGGTAGAGTCCTTGGCCTTTGGCCAGAAAGCTGGCTAGCCCAGCCTGGCAAGAGGTTTGATTCACTGCTACTGTTGTCTATGGTTACTGGAGTTGGATCAAAACAAGTCTGAATGGAGTCTTCAGCCTTAAAGGTGAGGCCTTGTTATGTATGACTAAGATCCGTGTGCAGTATGTCCAATGATGTCCATTGACTTCATCCTCTGAGTCACAAGCCTTTCTGTCTGCAGGGTTGTCATTGGGGAGCAATGCAGGACACTAAATCTGAGAGGATGTCCCACCTGCTTCATTTAAAGCTCACCAAAACATACTTATCACTGTCACATGGCATGTGCAGCAGACAAAACAATTTAACCTCTTGTTAGCACATCTATGTTATTTATTTATGACAGAGCTTAGATTTAAGGTGATGTAAGGTGGTGTTTATGATGTGAACTAGACTGTTGGTAGTGATCAAAAACATTTTCGCACAGTTCTGTGAACTGTGATTACATACCTTGAGATTTATGACGCATACAAAACTGTTTTGAGATGGTAATGTTCATTTAAATGGAAAAAAGTATCCGAATGGTTTTATTTCAAATAGTTTCAGGCCCTATTAAATGTGCTTGGTTCACTGGCAGTTGATGATGGTGCTTTGTACAGCCAACCAAGGCAAATGCCAATTGCATCATTGAGCGTCTTGTGGGGAACATGAAAGTTTATTGCAGGGGCATCTTGAGGCCCACAACAGGGAAGTGGACAGAATCGTGTTGTATTGCCATGGGAACACGGGAGCCAGGACCGCTAGTGCAGCTTGGCCTCATAACAGCAGACGGTCATAGACGTGTGACAAGGTTTCTCTCTAAGACGTTAAAGGTTTTCCCAGGGTCATATACATTAGGGGAATCTAGTGGGGAAAAAAGAGCTGAGTGGGACATTAGCCTGAGGCTGTCGTAGACACACCCCTTGGCACACCCTCTGCTTGGCTTTTTCACATTTTGGTTTGTTTTCTTCTCTCTCCCTCCTCTCTCTCTCACTTTCTTTCTTTGATAGAGTACAGCTTCTGTTTCCTAGCCACAGAGGGGCCACTGTGCCCCTGCTGAGTATTTTTCTGTCCTTTTTTTTCACCCCTCCTGCCATGGTCCTTTGTGTAGCACTGAGCTCTCAAATGAGGTGTTTGGGTTGACAGCAGCCCTTAAGGAGCCTCAGGGTCTGGTCTTGCCAGGGTCTTAGTCCGATTAAATCCGTAATGATCAGCCACAAGAGAGCTGCCTAAGTCAGGGTGAAGTCTGCACATCAAAAAAACAAAGCGCTTACTCAACTCGTCTTCTCAGCTGCACAATGCTGTTCCAGTCACGTCACTAGGCCAAGAGATCTCCAGACTAAATAGCAAAATCATTGAAACAGAGACGCTTTTCATAAATCATCTGAGTTTGGGTCTGCTATTGATACCATATTCCCAAGGCATTCATTCCATGTCTTCTTCCTCAGGACTTGTTTGTAATATGATAAAGCTGTTTTAATAGAACTCCTAGCAATATCAACCCATGGGCGTCAACATTTCACTGACTCCTGTTTGCCTGTGGCTGTCATCTCTTGCAGAAATGGTTCAGACTACGCAATGCTCAGTGGAGACAGTCAGAGGGCCTGCCGGCTGAACTAGGATCAGTCAAGGACTGAGGGAAAGGATTCATCTACCCTTTGCCCAAGAAAGAACCCTATCTCCTCTGTTTTCATCCCCTCCACCCTGTTTGGGCTGCGCCAATCTGGCTCGACACTGCCAAGAAGCTAGCCATCTCGCCCTGCCTCTACCCCCCCACCCCAAACACACACACACACACACACACACACACACACACACACTCCTTATTTTATAAGAGTCGAATATGCTAAATGTGAAATGTACGTGAGTCACATTTGTGTTGTGTTATTTTATTTAGATTTTGTGCTAATATTCTGTTTACATAAATAAAATATATTCATTCATATATATTCATACAGTCTTTATATACTGTACCTTACATGGGTTTTTGGAAATGGATCCACAAGCACTTGGCTGCTTAGCTGGGAGGTAATCAGGTATCTCTCTTTAGGAGGAAGGAACTGTGTGTGTATGTGTGTGCTGAAGGTGTACAGACAAGTTGAGAAATGGCTTCCATTTTGACAGATTAGTCTGGGATATGATCAAAAAGGTCAATAAAGTCTTGCACTGATCAAATGCAGAGGGAAGACAGACTTTAGTTTGAATTAGTACATATGGGACAATAAAAGTAGCAAAAGAACTGTACATTCTTCAGTGGATGACTGACAGTGAAGATTAAGGAATTAAGTTAAAAGGGGAAAAAAACGAAACACTGAGTGCCAAGATATACACTGACAGAAACTCCACACTGCACAGTCGACACCCAACCAACCAATATTTCTAGTTCTGTAAAATTCAGGGGTGGAAAAACTTCTCACGAGCTCATAATGTGGTGCACTACACACAGGTATACGGTCTTCTTTCTCTGCCGTTTGACTGGGGTGTGAGGAAAAACAAACATGTTTACTTTTAAAGGGAGCCCAATGAATGGAGTGTTGTAAGAACGAGCTCAAAGCACTGTTGCCCAATTGGCTGGTAAATATGCTTTCACTGTCAGTAATGGAAAAAAACATAACATGCCCAGATGCAGCTGTGCTTGGTGCTGCAAATTAGAAAAAATTTTGAGCAAAACCAAGTGATGAAAATTCTTAAGCTTTTCCACTGGGTGCGTTAGTATTTACAACACTGAATGTTTAACACACAGCTAAGTCACTACCATTTGCATGATGATGACAGTCATGGGAACTGCATAGCTACAAATTAAATGACACACAAACAAAACAAATAACCCCATTCACCCAAAACATTAACTGCTGATGTTCAGCACTTAAAAATAGAGTGAAGTGTTTTTGAAAAACATGCTTAGCGCCGTGTCATTAGCCTAGTGTTATCGCGAGTGAACTGAAGTTCATTTGAGTAATGGGTCTCCAGGCTTGTCGATCTCATGGTTTTGTGTACAGAATTATAATTGGCAAGGGAATTGTCTGTTGCCACGACGATTCCACAGACATCCAAGGAATTTGTCACCCTGTGATTTAAGACAGGCAGAGAGCAATTGAACTGATTTAGCCTACCAGTCCAGTGGGCCATCACTGTTGCTACTGAAGAGCAGACAGTCACCAAAGGCACCAATTATGTTTACTTGATTCAACAGCTCATGCAAGACCAGGAAAACATGCCATAGTGTGGTGGTCAGTGATCCATATTAAAGTTTACACTTACAGACTGGTTAACTTCATTTAACTCTGAGCAATGGTTCCAAGTTTCCAAACAGGGAGACTCCTCAGGCCAAAAAGCACTTTTATGTGACCTCCTCACTTGCTTCCCAAAAAATTAGTCAAAAACAAATTTAGGTGCTGGCTTCTAAGATGATGTCCTTAGTGCAGGAGAAGGTTTTTCTTTAAAGACATAAGGCCAGTGCGAATAGCCACTGATAATAGAAATGTATTTGCATGAGAATTTTGCATGGACTCTGGAACACAGGAAAACCATCTGGCGCACAGATTAGATCAGAAAAACAGGAGCTAAGCTCTCCACATCTGCACCAAACATGGAGTCCAAATCGACTTGTTACTGAGGCCAGAGAGTGGGCAAAACTAAGGGATGTAGAGCTTTTCTGCACGACCTACAGAAAGCACTATACAGTGTTTACATTCAAGCGAAGCTAAATGAAAGTCATTAGGAATAAGGATCTGTAGAATCTCTATTTATGTCCATCTGAAAACCACCTGAAATTGATCTCCCCTTTGGCATACAGTTGATGTCACAAACTGCTGTTACAGTGACCCATACAACCAGTGAACCCTGTAAAGAGCAAAGATCCCATGGGAACAGGTGGCGTGGAAACACTTGTGCCTATGACACTTGAGGTTAATGATTGACCAAACATCTTATCTGAGTGACTTCCAACAACACAAACAAGACACAGGCCTGCTCCGTCTCCCGTTGTTAGGAGCAGGTCATGATCACTGCTGGCTGATCCTGGATTACACTGGGAGCAGTGCAGGATTTTATTAAGGTCTGGCCCTTTGCGGTCAATCCTTTTTCTGGCTCCCTACAGCCACCAGTTCCTCCTGCCACCAATCAGCAACCCACAGCTCCCCACTCTCCCTTTCCCTTTCCACAGCACTGCACAGCACAACCCAACACACCCAAAGTCTACTTCCTATGGGGATCTAAATCCCGTCAACCCTTTTGATATATGCGGCCTGTACCATTCCCCCACGGCGCGCATGCACCTCCAGCGAAATCTGGATTACAGTAGGATTGTAGATCAGAGTGGACAGATCATGTAACCTCTGGCGGCACGGGCTCTTGAACTTCAGAGAGACTTTAAAGCCCGCGAGCAACAATGAGTCTAACAGAGTGAACGAATAAGCGCTTTAAAAAAAATGATGCTTTGAATCCAGTGTTGTAATGATATCATACAGCCTTGATCCACTGTACCAACAACAACTGTGCGTAAAATGGACTAAAAGGACTACAAAGCAGATGAGGATCATTTTATAGCATCTCGTTCACAGATTTGAGGGAATGTGCAGCGGGGCCCTTTTGGAGAGAAGGATTCGAAGGTAATGAATGGGAAAACAACCCTGGCGGTTCAGGGCCCCTGAATTGGTTTGGCTGCATGCTAAAGACAATGTAATACATCACGTTGGTTTGACAAGACAGGAGAGAGAGGGCTCCAAGTAAAAGTCTGAGGGACCCCGATTACAAAAGCAGAGAGAAGAAGAAAAGGAGCGACCAGTGTTATCCTGGAGGCCCTGATGTTTTATGGATGTGAAGGGGAGACACTTCAGACTGCTCCTGAGGCTCTCTGTGCACTTCTCAGAGAGTTTTTATTTCTGTCTTTGATCACGATCTTTCCCTCTTGTTTTCTACCTGTTTTACATTTTGGTAGTACAAGTGTGCTTCCACAAAGCTTATATTCTTCAGGCATGCAAAACAAGATCCCTTGGAGGAAGGTAGTCCTTGGCAAGCAGCTTGGGCAATGACAACTCTTCAACCCGAGTACTGGCCTTGGCGTTGATCGCACCCTTTGACACCTGTAGATACCCACAGCACTGCAAATTAATGACCTCCAAACTGAAACACTTTTTAAGCCAGTTATCAAAACAAATCAGCAGAACTCATACATGGATTCCAATTCATTTCACATTCTTGAAAAAAATCTTGTGGTTAAGACAAAAATGTTCTAGACATCTTTTTTACATTTGAATTGTCACTTACAGGCCAGATAGGCCACTCTGGGTGTCCTCGGTCATAGAACATCCCGTTCTCTCTTTTTTTGGCCAGAGCCAACAAATCCAACCTCGACGTGGTCTGTGCAGTTTTAGCTGTTCTCGAGACGTGTGTCTCCACAGTCTAAGAGCCAAACACAGAGACACTCCAAAACAAACCCTTTCTTTCTCAAGCAATGTGTGTTTCTTAAGAAAAAACATTGACATGACTACACACACATATGTGTGTGACAGACACATAGCCAAAGTACTTGTCATAGTGCAAAACGTCTGTTTCAGGCACTCACATCACACAAAGTTAATGTCACTAATTGTAAGAGCACTTCCAGGTTATAAATAGAACTCAGTTCACAGCGAGGTTGTCTTACCTCTTTGTTACTTTGGAAGCTGGGATGGTTGGGTTTTGGACTGGCCAGTTGTCTGAGGCGCGCTGAGACATAAGTATTCTTGACTCTGGGGTCGACATGCCAGATTGGGCAGCTGTGCTCACACCAGGTTGTGTGAGGAGGCCTAGGACATGTTGTGGATGGGGTCAGGGGTCAGGGAGGTCATACACATGAGGTGCAATATCATAAAGGATAAATCAGGTAGTTACAGTTTTCCGGCTGTGGTCTACCACACTGTCATGATGAAACAAACATGAACATCACAGATGCACTTTCGGAACCCAGGGGGCCTAGCTGAAGCAGTAGCATCACACCACACTGTAAAACCTGAACGCAAACATGCTGGCTGAGTGGTGATTTCAGATTTATAAAAAGACTTCCGAGGCAGTCTGCAAGTGTTCCCGTGGGGCACAGTCTTTGGACAATGGGGTCTATTGTCTTGGCAGTCAGTCCTAACTCCCCCCTGCGAGCTACTGAAATAACAGATGTCAAAATATTGGCTTCCTACTCTGCTGGGGTTAAATTTAGACATGGCCCTGCCCAGGCGCTTTGAAATTATTTGGCTGCGTTTTGTCAGCTGGATAAGATGCACATTTCCAAAAGCATGACTTCCCCCCAGTACCTCATTTCCTGGGAGCTGGAGGATCTCCTCTTAGGCGCTGAAAGCCGGACAATGTGCTCATACTGGTCCGCCTTGCAGGAAGAACGCAACATCCTCATAGGGGGCAGATGTTCTTCCTCATTGGCTCTTTAAAAAAGGAGAGATTGGATCACAAGAATGTATCAAGACTGGAGGGCAGATGCCCCCACTGAATGGTTATGTTGAAATGAAACTGGAGCTCTTCAATGTCGCATGACTGCCCTGAAATCATTAACAAACTGTCTAGTTTGCCTGTCTAGTTCTGTCTAGCTGAACTTGCAGAATAAAAACAACCTGACTATAATTCAGGAAACTTTTCAAACACACAGCAGAATGTGCTAGAGATTTATTGCTGTCAAAGTTCCCTGCTATGAGGAGCTGACATGAAACACACTGGGCCTTAAGTTCTCTGCTGATACGGATAGTGCCACTAGTAGAGTAGGGTGCATGTTAATGGTGGCACTCATTTTAGAAAAACTATACAGGGTAGCTATGGACATTGTAAGCATCTCTCCTGCATTTTGTTGCTATTTTGAGCCAATGGTCACAGCAGTGACAACAGTCACTTCTTTAGAAAAGATATTTTCTGTCTTGGTGTTTCTCTTGAGTAAGAAAAATGAGCAGGTAAATACAGTTCCTGTGTAATACACAATACAACGAGTAAGCAAGCCTTCTTGTAACTTACAGTTTGCTAAGTGACAAGTGAAAACATCTAAATAGTATTTGACTGGAATTGGGGAACATGTCCCACTGTGAAACTACTGAATGCATGGCCAGGGACCACCTGCAATGCCTTCTTAAACCACCAGTGGGCTGCAGACCAACTGAAAACCACTAACTGAGTCAAATGGTATGTGGTGATATTACTCACTTTACAAAATTCTGTTCACTATACAGTGAATATACTCACTCTCACTCTCTCTCTCTCTCTCACACACACAAACACACACACACACACACACACACACACACACACACACACACACACACTAATCTGATGCCTTTTCAGTCCAGAGAAGTCTTTTTTGGGCTGTGCCAGAGTTGAGAGTCTGGCTGTTGGAACTGCCTTTAAAGCAGTGAAAGAGATTGGCACGATTGGTTCTTGGTTGCCCCATCTCACATACCTGTTGATGATAATAATAATAATAATAATAATAATAATAATAATAACTGCAAATGGAGACAATTTTAAGATCATAGAACCATACACACTAATACATCCATGCATGCACATGTTAAAAATACTCTGAAGTGTAAGACTAAAGAAATTATATTTCAAGGAACATACCATGGTGTAGTAATCCAAATTGTCTTAGAGTCTTTTGGTTGAGCAAGTTCCAGAACTCTATTAAGATGAACCATTGTTCATATCACTACCTGCATCCAAATCACAGGATTCTGGCAGTTTGTACTGGAAAGGTAGGAAATCAGTCACACATTTCTTGAAAGTGTATCTCCACCTTCAAATTTACTACATTATTCAGCCTATTTAAAGATAATATACACAATTTAATGTTATTTCAAATACAGTCATTTTTTCCATTTTCATTTAAAACTGTTACTATTAATGCTATTGTAATGTTTGTTATTCTATATTGTAGGTCACTTTAGAAAAATATGCCTGCTATGCAAACATAAACAATAAAAAAATACAGGGAGTGTAAAGTCTTACCTGCTCCTCCAAACCGTCTGGCCACAGGGTTCTGAGGTCAATGGAACACAAAACTGACTATCTATTGTGACTGTGTAACAATAGATTTCAAAGCGTCACCAGGGAACCCAACGTCCATGGCAACACGTCACATGGCCTGCCTAATTTAGAAGGGCAGACTGAAACCAGAGTCTGGGGGCTATTTAGGGTGATATAGTGCCACCACCATATGACTTCCGACACAGGAAGTCTTAAGCAATGTGATCCCTCTACCTCGGAAGAGAGCTCTAATGTCATCATATTTTGGACATGCTAAATTAATAAAAATGGATGTCCTAGGGGGCAAAGTCAATGACAAAAAGAAACAAAACAAAAAAACCTAACAGTAATATGTAATGTAATATGACAGTGAAATCATGAAACTGAATGTGACAGTGGTTCAGGAAATAATTTTTTTGGTTTATTTGAAAATAAAACAATAAAATACCACCAATACAAACTGTAGAACTTTCTGCATCACCCACTAACAACGCATCCAGAAATGATTTCAGTTTTGGTTTAAATATGACAAAAAATACTTTATCTATAGGGAAATGTTACCAAACTATTTTCAATATTTTACATGTATTTTACATGTATGATATGTAAATGTTTTTTTTTGCTATTTGACAAGAGACAAAAGCTGATAATTAAGGAATACAACTCCATTAACCAGTGCATACAGAATATAATTTCATCAACAAAAAAAAGAGACGTAACATTATCCAACGCAAGTGTAAACAGTCATTATTCATTTAAGGAGAGTGATTTGGCATGTTTTGTTTAGTGTGCTTTTCTGGAAGGTAGTATTTTATATCCAAAACATAATTATCTGAAGTAGAATATTACAGTGTCATAAAGACTCATTGCCCTCTATGACATACCTAACATTATACAAGTCCCTTTTAAATTTACTTACAATTAAATTTTCTTTACAGTATAAACCTAGAATATTTAACGATAGTGTTTAAAATGTACCTTTACGACAGGATGGCCAAACAAATTCCACATTTCAAAAGTCCAAAGAGTCACTGATATCAAAGCTTGAAACAGAAATACCCACAGTGAGAGAACGCCCTTACAAAAAACTGAAATAATTTTTGAACGCACGGTTATCTTTTGAAAAGAATATCAACCTCACTATAAGGCGAGACCTCCCTTTTCAGCTGTTTCATATGTATTGCCACTGTTTACATTCAGAAAAACAAACATTCTCATGTATAGATGAGGACATTATAAAAAATCTGAAGGACCAATGATAAGAGTGACCAAGAAAACTCTCAAGTGTAACATGAAAGAACAATGACTCATCGCTTTGGGCTCCACATAGTTTTCCTGAGTCAGATATGCCACGAAAGTCAAACCAAGTCATTTTTCTATACAAGACTTTTGTCCTATTTTGAAGACCAATTCCACAACTCCAAACATAAATGAAATGACATCACTAATATTTGACTGCTAGCCAGCACACCTAAAGTTTAACACTCTGTTAAGCGTAGGCACATAAGCCACTTACATGTCAGCCACGTCTAACAGTTAGGTGCCACCATCTGAATGATTAAATCTCGCGCGTCCTCAATGCCGGAGTTGAGCTCCTTGCCCTTTCTCACAGACGTACCGATGAGGAAAAGTTTACGCTTTTCACCTACGGCTGCAAGATCCAGGGCCTCATGGAGATCAGTGATGCTGCAGGCACTAGCCACATCCTGCGGAGAGATTTCGAAAGTATGTCAAGATCTGGCCCTATCACCCCATCAATAATCGACATGGCCACATGACAAGGACATATACAGTGTGCTAAGGTGACACAATTGTACTATGATTAGATCAATTTTCCTGATTTGATTCATTTTACTAACACTGCTTTTGTAATTACTTCCTCCTACTTCCTCTTGATTCTCCAAAAAAAAAAAAAAAAACACAAACATAATGTGATTCCACGTAAAATGAAATATTCATGAGGCAAAACTGGTGTCAATATAGAGCATTTGTTTGAGGACTGTCCGAATGATCACACATTCACACAGGTGATGCCAACCAAAATGACTGTGGCTCTTTGCATACCTGGATAAGAGGTAAGGTCAGACTGTTAATCCATTAAAAGGCAGTCCTTTGACACAAGACGAAAACAGACTACTTAGTGTGCTAAGAAGCTATTGTGCCTTATAGGGATGTGAACAGGGCATTAGCTTTTATGGCTGTGCTCTTTAAATCTCAAATGAAAGGTTTGGTTTCCTGTACAGGAGCAATCCCAGACTAAAAGACAACCTCAATGGAGAGCCCACTGAGAAAGGACTTGAGTCTAGGGCTAGTTTTAATCTGTGTACCCCATCCAATTGCCAAACGGGAGAGATCAAAGTTGCACAACATGTCCTGTAAAACTATTCACCTGTTTGTTGGCAAGCACTACTAAAGGAAGAAGTGGCTCCGAGGAGATCAACTCATGCAGGTGCCTTTTGGCGAGAGGAAAGCGGGCCTTGTCTGTTGAGTCCACCACATAAAGCAGAACCAGTGCTTTGGACAGGTACCTCTGCCAATAAGCACGCAGGTTCTCCGTGCCCCCAACTTTGTCAGAAAGAAATAGAAGTAGTTATTAAGATTTTTACATTTGTGATTATTTCCAGATTCCAGAGTTATTTCTAGTTTTTCTGGTCTAATTTTTCTAGTTACTCTTACTCTCAAGAAACTCAATCTGAAGGTCCTCTTTGCTGATAGAGACGGCGTTGAAGCCTTCTGTTGGGGTCACGTCCTGTTCCAGAGCACCAGTGGCAAAGCAGTGAAGCACACTGGTCTTCCCAGCTCCTTCCAGTCCAAGAACGAGTACCCAAGTACCCTTTGGCTTGGCTGCCTGTGTCTTCAAAGAACAAAGATTCAGTTGTAAGTAATAAACAACATTCAAAATACAATAGCAGTCATGGGTATGTGAAGTATGATGTAAATGGAAAGGTCATCCAGTCAAGCATCAGCATTATGGTTAATGTTGCTGATAAGTGTGTTGAACTCAAAGGTAGGAAAAACATGGGTGGAACAAAATGGGAAAATGTGTGCAGATATGCTTCATCCACTTCTGTCCATCCACAAGTATTAATGCAAACCTTTAAGACTGACATGCAACCTCTGACATAAAGGAGTGTCATAGTTTTAGTTTTAGCTTTTTAGTTTAGTTTTATTATATGTTCATTAAGCATTTACCTTGAGATCAAACACAGACAAGAGTGTGTTATTAGGAGCACTGAACTTTAGCTACAGGTGCGAGCTCCTGGCTAAAAGTAATGCACGCTGGACTTGAAAAGGTGCATCAGGGACTAAACCAATTTAAGTTCCCATTGAGTCAAGTTCAACCTGTACTGCTTTAAGTGCGCCATCTCAAATGCACCCACTGCTTTGGTCCAGTGACAAGTGGGCTTAAGGGCATGTTAGTCCAAGACACAGAGGTAACCATGGGTTGCGAATGGGGTAATCCTAAAGCAAGGGGTTTAAAATGTTCACATAAGCAGAGATAAGCCTTGCATACGCAGACTGAGGATAGTTCATAGCAAAGATTAAACCTTGCACATTCTCGTCTCTAGCAAGGTTCAAGTCCCACTCTTCGAGCTCAGAAATAAATATGATGGCCCCAAGTGCACAGTGGAGAGGGAGATCATAGGAGTAGCTTAAGGACAACTGTGTGAGTGGCTTTTAGCAGCCCAGCCGGGGCCTTCACTTGAATCCAATCAAACATCTGTGTAGAGACATGAACATGACTGCCCACCTTATGGATAAGAATGGTGGAAAAAAATCCCATATCCACCAGTGCTCTTTAAGTCAAAGACTGTGGTAAAGGTCAATGTGATGTTTTCTTCTCATTTCAAAATTACAACAAAATGTGACTAAGAATATGAGAAGGGTTATAATGACTCTGAATCTAGTAACTGTTGGGATTCAGCAGTAGTCGATTTCACACAGAAATAGAGCTTAACCTTGATTGTCGAAAGGTGCTTTTAAATCGAAGGTGCTATTATTATAATGTTATTATTATGGATAGGCCTACGGTATTATCATGGGTGACTCGTTCAGGCTGACAGAACAGCGTCTAGAAGCCTACGGTCCAGTCGTAACGCTAACTTATATGGGGTTTTAAGAATCCACTGACTTTTCCACCTCCAGAAGTATCAGTGTGTTTCTGGCTATTAAGTAACATCTCCGACAAAACAAATAATTAACGAATGGTACAAACACGCAGTGGTAACTTTGTATCAATGTCCCTCTATACTGCACATCGACGCTTGCATAAAGGCCATGCATGGTTTAATTTGTTTCGCAAAGACTGCATTTTTACAGTTACTGTAGGGCGCGAACTATAATACAAAACAGCTTAGATGTTTAATGGAGAACTGCGCTTGAAACCTGATAAATGTTGAATTATTCCGTGTTGCACATGGTGCTCACATAACCAATGGCAACGACGAAAACATTCACTACGACAACAAGTAGGCAGGGTAGGGGGTGTTTAAGAGGGAAAATAAAAGATAAATGCAGCCAACCTCTGGTACTACTGTTGCCTGCACCGGTGCCGGAACAGTTACATCTGCTTTTACTTCTTGTATTTTCTCCCGCTTGTGAGGGATTTCGTCGTTTCTATCGAGCTTCTTTTTTCCTGTGGCTGACAAAAAATTCCAAACGATATACACCAGTCCGCCTGTGATGGCCAAAGCGGCGCCCACAAGCCCGACCTCCCTCAACCCAGCCATACTCGACGAAGCAATATATCCCTTACAACCACAACACACTTTGCATCGTACTATAGTCCAGGCACAAGTTTACGGCTGAACTGATCCACAGGTGGATTACGCGGCAGTCACGGCATTTCCGGGCTAAATGAATGCATACAGGAAGTGGACCACAGTTGGAGAGCAATGGATCTAAAAAAAGTTAAATTCGTGTTTGTTGACCTTAATCCAGAGCTCATTGCAATGACAGCAAAGACTGCCATTTTATTACACAAAGCGGGATTCTGGCTGGATTAATCCTGCCTCAGTGTTTATGTGAGAAGTCTGTAAAAAGAACAAGCTCATTCAGGAATGCATGAATGATGGAAAAAAAGCAGTCTACTCTACACGATTATCAAGGCATGGGAAATTTGTTTTATATCGACTATATCCTCTTCATCTATTAATGAGTACAATGGGAGACAATCTTAAGGCGCCTGCTGCAATTCCATGTATTCGCCACTGAGGGGCACAGTCCACACACCACTCCACACACACTACTGAGGCTGAAGAGTAAATTGCATTCAGCTGTGAATTCAGGACCAAAGATAGTTTAGAAACCAACCGTCTCTGCCAAAAAGAGTCAGACCCAAATAGATCACAACAGCAAAACATGTAGTACCAGGAACCATCTTTATTAAGACTCTGGTCCATTCTGTGGCTATCTGTGGTTCCCATCAAAAAATGTCAAAGTTTAATAAATCGTTCTGAAATAATATTTAAGTTGGGCTCTTTCTGGGAGGTTAAAAAATAAATACTCTGACGCTTACATTAACAGCTTGATTTCTACTTTCTGGTTGACAATACCTTACAGTAATATTTAGATTTTCAGGCAGCCTAGTGATGTAAAACAAATGATGGTTGGACAGTTTGTCTTCTGCAAACTTTTTTTTGTGCCAGACAAACAGGAATGAATAATCTATATCTTAGTATGCTGTTTTACACACATTTTGACATAGCCTGTCGAAGCAAATGGCAAAATGAGGTAAAGGTATTTCAATCCAATGATAAACTTTCAACTGAAATCACTGGGCCTGAATCATAACAGATTACAGAATAGTTTCAGATGTTTTTTTGAAAAAACTAAACCAAAAAAATAATAATGACGTCAGGTTGAAAAACAAATCAAAACAAACAAACAAACAAAAAAAGTCACAGGTCTCCATCATATCTCCATCTCTAACATGGGCTTCATGATCTTGCACCCAAGTGTCCTCCTCCTCTACCATCCTCCTTTTCCTCCCTTCTTCTTCTTCTGCGGCTGCTTCTTGCGTGTGGATGGGGCGGGCTTCTGCTGCCGTGGAGGGACCACATTGCTGGCAGATGCCGCGGTGGTGCTCGAGCCCGGCTTTGGAGACGTGGGAGGACTGCTAGCTGTTTTACTTGCGTCCCTGAAACAGCCAAATGGAACAAGAGTGTTTACATGCATCTCTATAGGCATATTGGCTATACGCATCCAATTACTTGAGTTTCAGCTTCAGAGATCTAGCCCAAAATCATGGTTATTTAGATATTTCTCACCCAGATTTTTGAAAACGGTGCAACAGACAGTTCAGATTATGTCTATAATTTGTGTAAGATTCATAGTAACAGGTGAGTCCTCGTTACAGGAGTAAAGAATAGAGAAACCTAATTTCCTGTTTCCTATTCCAGATGCCTTTCATGACGTATTAATGGGAGTGGGTCTGAGGTCGGTTCACTCACAGTTCGGCAGAAGCTCCCGACGTGGCGCCTTGCGTTCCCTTGCCGATCTGCTCCTTCTTCTTGCCCTTCTTCCTGCCGCGGTAGTACGAGCGCTCCCTCATAGGCAACCACCGCTCGGGGTCAGGGGTGGACTTTGGGTCATAGTTTTTGGGCAGTTTACCTGAGCAGGGCAACAGGATCAAAGGAGACTGAGCAAAGGAATAACGCTCTGCAAAAGAAACCTATTGAAATACTTATTTTGTTAAGAGCTGACAGCTGCTTACTCCTATAAAACAAAGCACACAGTTACTAGCTCAATTGGTACAGTAACAGACTAAATTGTGGTGTGCTGGCAAAAATTATTTAGGCTATTTGACCCGCTTCAAAGAGTACTGCAGCTAACGTGCTAATGGAAAAGTCTAATTAAAAAAAAAACAAAAACAAAAAAAAACAGTAATTTGCTGGCTAGATGACCTAGTCAGATATAAAAAAAAATGTCACAATAAAGTGTAAAAACATACCCTTCTTTTTCTTCTTCTTCTTCTTTAAATCCTCTTGACTAAAAGGGGAGACAGAAACATCAATAGCAGTCATGAGAGCAGAAAGTGTAGACAAGTAAAAACAATGCAGAGAATACTCATGCGATTCTTACCATACGTGCTCTTGGTAATGTACAGTGTACTAGGGCTGCACAATTCTGTACAATTCTAGAAGAATCGCATGATTCTGGAATTTTTTTCAACAAATTGAAATGCCTATTTGAGTTTCAGCCCAGAATTATTTTGGTCCTAAAAAGATATCAAAATAGGTACTCAACACTGATTGTGCAAAACCACATAACGATAGCTTAACCATAGGGTTGTGTTTTTTGTGGGGATAAATTAGGTTAACGATTGCATTGCGGCCTCGGACGATAATGCAGAATGTTCATTCGCTTTAAGGCAAAGGAGACCCCATAGAAGTGCGTTGTCTAGCTTTCATTTAGTTCATTTCCATTATTTCTTTTATTTGCCTCTTTGGAAAACACATCTGTCTCTGAAGGTGCACACAGCTAGACAATATGTATGCAATTGGGTGGAGGTCTTATCTTCATGCGGTCTTGGGTGACAGTGCGGTAGAGTCAGCCCAGAGGACAAAGAAATAGGAGCGTTTATTTGTTATGCAACATATAAAATAAAATACAGAAAAAACGTTGTCACTGACAAATAAGATCGTATGTAGGTGTAAATTGAAATCACGCATTTGTAGCGATTTATCGTGCAGCCCTACAGTGTAGATATAAATTACACATTACATGTTTGCATGCTTTTAGTGAGACTGAATTGCTGCTAAATAGGATGATCCATGGAGCACCTTGTTGCCAGATAACACAGCATCAGTTCCTGACTGTTCTGAAGTAACGATCATAACAGTAACACTATCCAGCAACATTATTCAAAAGTGCCTCGTCAGGTCACGCTAAGGAATTGAGGGTTGCTGTTGCAGGAAAAAACATAATCAACTCATTTTAAGCTTGGAGGTTAAACTCCCATGAATATCTGTATTTCAATACTCTAAAGTTTATTTCCACTGAAGTGGTGCTTCATCCTTTTGAGACAAAGGAATGTGCCAAGGAGATATGCATACTGAAAGTTACACGAGAGGGATAAGATTATGAAAGTGAAGAATTGTTTACATCTGTGGCATGTAGTGGGATAGTGGGAGCCTCGGGTCATCCCAGCTGAGAACCTTATAATTTCCAGGGGTTGGGGGTCAAGTTGGCTATGTTAAAGATACCACAGATGGTGTTGTCAAGGGAAGCAACCTTGGGGTCACTGTTCTATGGCTTATGTAATAGTTTCTGATTGGGTCATGACTGGATTGCCAGGTGGGAGGTATTTCAAGTAGGAGGGGTATAAGAAGATGTGCACTTGCCATGTAACTTTGGATCACATCTGTTAGCCACATGCTGTGGGTTCTCGGCATGTTGTGAATAAAACTCTCTGAGACTTCATCAAGTCATATCACCCATCCATCCATCCCTGTTAAGAGGCCATGGTCCACTACTCACCCTTGCTCTTTTGGCAGGTTCTCTCCCACCACTTTGGCCGTCTTCTTTCTGGCATATGTGGCGCCATGGGAGTTTTCCAATTCATCCACGTCCACAGCGAAGGACATGGTGTCTGGAGGGGGCAGGTGCTTGCTGAGGCTGAGAGGGGTGTTGCTAAGAAAAGACCTGACTATTTCATGTACCAAACCAAAAGTGTTCCATGTACCAAACAGCCCTATCAGCACATCAAAAGCTGTGTCAATAAAGTCCAGGAGAAAGTAAAGGAAGGATACGACTTGGCCTTGTCCGGATCGACCAAAGAGTACGCAGAGATCAGTTGTGCCAACGTGTGGACGTCATTAGTGTTCTGCCTGTTGAGGAGAGGAGATACAATGGATTTACTCAAATGAAATCACAGCCAATTTCCTCAAACCTCTCCAGTTTGGTGATTAAGTTACGGTCAAGGGAGTACTCACTTCCACAGCTGCTCAAGGTCGCTGATAGCTTCCTTCTTGCGGCCGTATTTAAGTTTAAAATTTGCAGCCTCTCGAACCAGGCACAGATGGGCCGCCGATCCAGGCTAGGGAGAAGGAGGAGAGGGCAGAAAGCAAGACCAAACTGAGTCATGAACATAAGTTGTGAATGCCCGCACTCTCTATCAAACAGCTTCCCCAACACTTAAACACTTAAAGCTATTGGTAAACATCGCATAACGGGGAAATGTTATGAAAATGAAATGAAATGAAAATCATCATCATCTACATCAGAACACGCTACAGGTAGGTCTCTAAAAAATTTGAATATTGTGGAAAATGTAAATTTAATGTAAAACACAAAATGTATACATTATATAGAGTCATTAGACAGAAAGTAAAATATTTCTAGTCATTTTTTGTGATAATTTTGATGATTAAAGAAAACCCCAAATTCAGTGTCTTAAAAAAATAGAATTTCACATATTCATTAAGCCAGGTATTAGCACTTGTCACAGTGTGTGCATGTGCGAAGTACTGCTGAATGATTGAATTAGCATCTCTATAAAGTTTGTCACTGGAAGGAAACATTAGGGCGCTCTAAACTTTATTGGTAGACGACCGGTAGATGACTTTGGCTTGATAAAACTCAGTGAATCAACACTAGCTGATGACATGGCTCCCCAAATCTTCATTGACTGGAAACTTCACTCTAGACTTCAGGCAACTTGGACTTCCATTCTTCTCCAGACTGTGGGACCTTGATTTCTAAATGAGGTGCTTTCATTTCAAGTATTTCAGACTTCATCCAAAAAGAGGATTTTGGAGCACTAAACAACAAAGCAACTTTTGGCAGTACGGGCAAATGCCAAGTGCTAATGGATGAATAAAATCAAGGTTTGTCACTCGAATTAAGCATGAAAAAGCTTTAAAGAAAAAGAAATCTGGTTTAATGACCAAGTAATAGTCTAATTTTGTGAGACACTGAATTTGGAGTTTTCTCCAGCTGTAAGCCATAATCATCTAAATTAACACTGATAATAGCTAGAAATATTTCACTTACAGTCTAATGAATCTATATAATGTATCAGTTCCCTGTTTTACACTGAATTACTGAAATTAAAGAACTTTACCACAATATTCTAATTATGAAACCTATCTATATTATCAATAGAAAAAAAAACACTTGATGCATGAGTGTACTATTCTATAATCTATTCCATTCTATACTATATGAAACAAGTGTACTATTCTATTTTGTGGATACAAATAGAAAGAGATTAGACAGTGAAAGAGATAAGTAAAACAACTGAAACAAATACCTCTTCTGATTGGTAATACTGAATGGACTGGCTGAAAATGTCAATAGCACTGTCAATATCCTCCTCGTGAGCGTACATTGTGACCAGGGCAGAGACCTGGAGGAGACAAAAGTCACATGACTTGCGTGTATTCTTTATACATCCAAAATAGCTGTTCTGAAATAAATGTTGTGTATCTAAATAAGGATGTACTTTCAGACTTACCATTCCCTGCTTGTGCTTGAATTCTTCTATAGACCTCAAGATGTCACAGGCTTTCGTGACGTGAGCTGAAAGAAGCACAGGAAGCAAAGCAGACAAACTTTACCAAAAAGAAAAAAAAAACACATGTGGTGCAGCTCTGACAGACAGAAGAGACACGTCATTATCTAAGATCATTGAATCTTGATATTAAGATAGAGCAACATAATATGTTACAATGGGAGCAAATGTGACTAGTTCCATTCTGTGTCACATAACGTCACAATATAAACTTTTCAATGATCTTCTGCATCAGCATATGAGGGCTTGCCTCTGGTCTGCCCCCCCCCCTTGCGAAAATAGAGCAAATTTAACAAACGTTGGTGCCTCTCGCTCCGCTTTTTCCTGCTCAGTCATTACCTTGTGTCAGATAGAGTTGTGCCATGGTCAGCTTAATGCCAGAAGCCCTCTCAGGGTGCTGGTCCGAAAATTTCTGCAGGAGAGGAAAATAAAGTCATCATTACATTTTGAGCACATCTGGATGGAAACATCCTTATCTATATTTGATCACTACATGTCATATTTAAATACACATATAACAATGAAAATGTGCCAGGTTGTCAACAAACACAGTAATGCATTTTCTAGTTTACGTTCCTGTTATTATGTCCAGAAAAGAAAGGCAGACCCGATACCCCTCTGCACAGACCGTACCTGCAGGAGCTCTATGGCCGCTGAGTGTTGCTTCTCTCGGCAAAGCTGGGCCACCTGGATCAGAACCGGCCTGGGGTGGCCAGGGTTCTGAGTCTGCAGGATGGACGACAACTTCCGACACTGATCGGCCTGTTTTAATCAGACACATGTCAAAGCCCATTTAGTCAAGTCAAGTGGGTTACATTTAAGGTACATAAAAATGGTGGCATTTAGTGCACACTTAGGCTACATTTAGTGCACATACATCATAGATATACATAAAGTATACTTTGTACTTAAGTAGAACATTTAAGACAGCTCAGCTACATATTTCAAAACCTAAAATTTCAGGAGATTTCGCAGTATGACGATGCATTTGTACCATCACGTGTTGTTCTGTTGCCCATAGTTACCTGATTCGTGTACATGGCCAAGAGAGCTTTGTTGAACTCGATCGCCTGAAGCTGCTTCTTGGCCAGCTTGTACTCTACACCATCGGCATTTGTCAATTTCACCTTCTTCTTGGAGTCAAACACGTTTTGGTCCTAAACAAAACAGAACGGGGTCATCTGTGAGCGTCCCTCTGTTTATTTGCATAAGGGCAAACGGAATGCATGAAATCTATAACATAACTAACCTTGTTAATGGTGATAATATTGTTGGCAGTCACAGCCAAGAGTCCCACATCAGATGGCCTAAAAAATAGGAATGAAGGTTAAATTCAACCAGGCCAAAACACTACTAACTGCAGAGAGTGCAGTGCATCAATCTAAGTCTCTTACTTGAGTTTGATAACTTGATTGTAAAGCTGGAGAGCTTCCTCAGTCTTGCCCTGAAGCTGCTTGATGTAGGCCATTTGAGAGTGGATGATGGCCAACTCTGACTCTATCTCTTCCTCTGTCACGTCCTGGAAAGCACAAACCAGGACAACACACAAACACACACACATAGAGGGGGACCAATCAGAAATCCAACTTTTCAATGCAGATATCTACTGAGAGAATACAGTGATTGTATGTTCCATTTGGGAGAATTTCGAGTTATGATGTGCTGCATTCACAGGAGGCTCACCGAGTCCTCAGCCAAAGACTTCCGACACAGATCTGGAGGGAAGGAAACAAGACCATATCCTCAATATCTATGTACAGTAAAACAGGTCCAATTAGCCAAACTAGGCTAATATATTAGAATGACATATATACAGCACACATCAACTGAAGGGCAACTGGTGCCTCCACCCCACCCAGCACACAGAAAACCCTAAATATTCTCAATCACATGTAGCCTTCCTGCTTTGTACATCAAGTCCCCACCATGACCACGGATTACAAATCAGCATTATGATGACAGCAAACCTGACTAGATGAGGCTATCCATTTGGCAAGTTTCAAGAATGGAGGGTGCCCTTGACACAAAATTCTTGAAACAAGACACTGTCTGACTACTCTTACCTGCAGCTTTCTCAAGCTTAGCCATGGCTTCTGTGAGTTGTCCTTGGCCTATCAGGGTGCACGCAGCATTATAGCACAGCTCATATGTAGTTTCAGGCAAGCCTAAGTCTTCCTGCATGGACAAAGCATAGCACCATCACACCACTGCCCCACAATGACATGCACAATACTAAACCAAGGCCATGCAATCAAATGCATCACATTTATCATGCACATCTTAAGATGTTACTTCACAGAGATATGGCCAAAACTGCACTGGGTGCTTTAGAATGATGTAATGGCATACAACCTATGAATGGCCTTCAGTCATCAGGCACTAGACTCACCGGAGTAACTTCCTCCCAGGTGCTCTGAGCCGCCACCACAGCAGACAAGTTGGTCGTCCTCTCCTCCTCATACTCATCTACAGAGTTCCTGATGAGATCGTTGTACACCTCTTGGCACTCATCGTACCGCTCCAACCGATACAGCTAAAACAGAAGAAGGCACAAACACAAAATCACTCAGGGGCCTGACACTGGGCAACTACACAGGACAAATGCAAAGAATATCCAGAAGTCACATCAATCAAAATAGAGGTCTAGCTAAATAGTCATTTTAAACTAAACTGAACAGTCAGGTAGGCCTAGATGTTGACTTACCACTTGGCCATAAAGCTCTTTCAGCTTGTTGGACTGTTCTGCGACACTCTCGATGGTTTTCAAGGCATTCTCGACTCTATTCAGACGATACTCACAGTATGCCTTTTCAAATGCAATTACATCACTATGGAGAAAGCAAAATGTGTGACAAAGTGTCATCACCATCACTGTCCGATGATAAGAAAAGAACAATTGATATCTGTACCTTTGCGAGGTGGTACATACCTTGGGAGGCTTTTAGTGTGAGTGTTTATGACATTCAAGGCTTCCTTGAAACCGCCGTTGTGAATGAGGCAGACTATTTTACAACGCAGCGCAGTCACGTCATCTTTCACTTCGTTAAGTACTGTTGGAGAGGATACAATTTTGTTTGATTTCGGACTTAAAATAATATTAGTTATAATGCGTTTTAACGTTACTTCAAACTGTCTTTCCTCAGGCTCAATGACATGGACCAGATCTAGCCAGAATCATGTTAGCATGACTCCAAAAGACAAGCACAACAGATTAGCTAAATAGCCACTGGGACACGTAATCATTCGATTGAGTCAACCCTGTGAGTTCACGGCTAGTTTCAGGATAACATAAATGCTCGTGGAATATCGTGGAGTTCGTTGCTTATTGCCTTAATACATAACGATTTATAAAAGCTGTTAACCCAAGCCAACAAAATCGCTGAAAAGATATGCACCGATAACTTGCAGACTCTTCAGATATGACACAACCGGCTGGTTAGCTCAGTTAGCTACATCTAGCTGCCTAAAATTTAGCATGCAGCAGCTGAGAACCACTGTAACGTTACCGTTAGCTACTATAACTGAGTTAGCAAGTTATGCCATTACAGTTGATTTCGCCACCCGGCACATCCTAAGAACACTGTAAACCACCAACAGAAAACCAAACAAACTACTTACTTTTGTTAACAGCTTTGAGAGCTCTTGAAAAGTCGCCGTTTTGACCACATCGGTTGACTTCGGTCCACAGCGACGCAACCGCCCCCGTGCCGCTCGCCATCTTCAGCTGCGTGAATTTGGGCCTCCGGACACCGGAAGTAATACTAGACAGACCCCTGATCTTTTTTCCTTAAAATAAAAGTCTTTATGGTGTTTTGGCAGTCAGTAAAGAAATACACAGTATCGTTTTAGTAGGCCTGCGCTTTACTTCTGTTTGGCTTCGTATGAAGGGTAAAAACATTTAAAAAATTGGAACATTTGTATTAGTTATGTGTTTTATATCAATTATTTGTTTTACTGTAATTTAATGTTAATGATCATTTTAATGTTATCTTAAATTCTAGAAATGTGTATTTCCCCAGCATCATTTTGGTAACATTTAATTTGTCCAGTTTGAAGCATGATGTTCTTGGCGCATGCGTAATTTAGGAAGGGTAGCAAATCGTACGTTTCCAAGAGGTTTTATTCTTTTGCAGGACGCTGAACCAGGATTAAGCTAACGTCAAACGTTTAGATGATAGCTAACAATGGCTGGGATTAAAGGTAAAACATTAAGTCTTACTCTTGAAGGCGAACTAATGATAATGTATTTTTCTCCCGAGTTAAATGTTTACTTTGTATATATGTCTTAAAATAGCTACCTTGTGCTAGCTATTGCTAGGTTGACCAATACGGCTTTGGGTTAACGTTAACGTTGTTGGTTTCCTCTGGCCCAGGTCATAGTCTGGACTGCAACATAAATAGCTACTTATATAAACTGGTCTGTCTGAAAACTAATGTCATTAAATAGTGTGTCTGTTACATGTATAAAACCGTGACTTTAGAATGGTGTAGTTGTTAATGGCTAATTTAGATAACGTTAGTAAGCTAGGCACATAGAGTAGCAACGATAGCTTCTGAAGATAACGAAGTCATTAAGAAAGAAAGCGCTAGCTGCTTGCTAGCTAAGAAGAAAACATTATCGGATAAGATTCCTAGAGAAAGGGTACATTGCACAAGTACAGGAGTATAGGGAAGACTGGCGATGAACTTGTAAAACATGCTAACGTAGCAGTAGAGAGTGACGATATTGTTGTCGTCTATTAGCTGTCTCGCACCAGAACTCTCACTAACGGGTGAAGAGAGAGTGAATGTGAGGGGGTGCTGCTTGCTCATCCTAGGTTGCCAGTTGCCACAGAGTTAAAACAAAGGACCTCCTTCTCATAGCTAATGCGGTCGTAAAACAATATGTTCATTTAAATGGCACTATTGGCAGCGTTTCTTTTACCACTGAAAATGAATATTAGCCTGCAGTCTCATCGCTGTTGACCTTCTAGGCTAAACAGCCTTAAGTCATGGCACTTGATAATCCCTCTTTGAAAACCATCTGACGCATCACATGAGTTTCTTCTTAGCAGCTGCTGTTGACTTCTATTCATTCCTGACCTACCATATTGTAGCTTAAAGTTTTGTAGATGCCCTGTTCCTGAAATAAGACAAGTAGCGTAGTGTGTGTTCTGTTGATGTGGTAATGTGTATTTTAATGTATAAGCAAGTGTCCATTATCCTTTTTTAAAGTCTTAACCACAGCCTTTTTCATTTTTTAAAAAAGCTCTGATCAGCCTGTCCTTTGGTGGAGCCATTGGACTGATGTTTTTGATGCTTGGATGCGCGTTGCCAGTGTATGAGTAAGTAATGACTATGCTCATTATCCAGTAATAACAATGGAGGATACTGTTTATAGTGGGGAGTCATGGTGTGATTACGTGGGCTTATTGTTTATCCTTTCCTCTTCCCTTTTGTACAGTAAATACTGGCCCCTGTTCCTCCTCTTCTTCTACATCCTGGCTCCAATTCCCTATTGCATCTCCCGAAGGGTAGTTGATGATACAGATTCAGCCAGCAATGCCTGTAAAGAGCTGGCCTTATTTCTCACCACTGGGATAGTGGTGTCTGCCTTTGGACTGCCTGTTGTTTTTGCCCGTGCAGAAGTGGTAGGTCTATTTCACTGGCAGCAGTTTTTACAATATTGTTTTATTTATGTTTTTTGGTGTTGTTTAAATGTTGAGTGCCTTAAGTGAAAAGTAATGTATTAGACTTTTCTGTGGTGGTGATTTGCTTCTTTTGAACGCTTCACTTGTTTGATGCTGCACCATTTGTTGTCTGATTAATTCATGTTGTCCCTGACAGATTGCCTGGGGAGCTTGTGCACTTGTGTTAACAGGCAACGTAGTCATCTTCGCCACCATCTTGGGATTCTTCTTGGTCTTCGGATCCAATGATGATTTCAGTTGGCAGCAGTGGTAAAGTGGGGGTCGAGGTCGGGGACTGGAGTCTGAACTGTTTTTATGACTTGCATTGTAATTATTATTACTATTGTCGTCATTGTCGTTGTTATTTATGAAACTGCCCACCCATAGTTGCAGGAACACAGTGCAATAAGCTGTTAAAGTGTCATGGAAATATTGAACTGACATTAGACAAACACTTTAATTTTGAGCTAGGTTGGATGTCTGAGTGTGTCATTGTTTTGTTTGTTTGTTTGTTTGTTTGTTTTCTTCATGGTTTATGATTCGTTTTCAGTCAGTGTTCATCAGCATTCCTTCTGGTCATTGATCCACCTTTGGGCCGGTATCCTAGTTTGTGATCAGCTATCTGACGGGACAACCTTGTCATAGTGTTGGGTGAGAGTAAAAACCAGGATATGACCTCAGTCTCCGTGATGCTTGACAAGCATACATGCTTGTAATGTTCAGACTCAAGTAATGCTATTTGGAAGAGAGAATAGGCCTGTTACAACATTCAGCATGACATTATTGTACTGAATGTGAGGCAAAAAGGGATACTCTGAAATAGTTTTGCTGCTGACTGGCAAGTAATCTACTCTGGCTTGTCATTGGGAACTGGTTAAATCAGAGTTCTCCCTCAAACCTTGGTTTTTATAGGTTCAGTATACAAGCAGATGGGGACTCAAAGCTTTGCCTTGCCATTAAGCAAATTGACACAAATAGGTGAAAAGCTTTTGAGGATAGCTTTGACTGGTTGAGCACCACAAATGCAGCTTTTTTTATTTTCCCTTGGTATATGGGTTGCTGCCTCTCACATTCAGCATAGATACACTGTCTGCTTTTACCATGTAAAATGGTAACCAGTAACCAATCATGTAACATTCTTGTAATAATCCAGTTATCCCATTTATCGCATGACACAGGTAGTATGTCATGGATTTGCATTGAAAGAAGATGGATCGGGGGGCTTTTGCTATAAATGCCAGTAAGTTTCTGTTGGAAGTTCTGAAGACATTCACGCTGAGTATTAGCCAGGGAGTAAGATGTTACATGTTAATGGAATTAGCCGAGTCTAGGTCAGGAAGCATCTGTTTTGCCATGTGTACTATATTAGCCGCCCTCTCTTAGTGACTTTAACTCACGTATGGGTACACCACAAGTTCTCCAGGATTCACTTTTAGGTTCACTTTTTGGTGAGTATTGTCTATGCTCCCTAGGAATTACAAATGTTTAAAAAGACAAAAAAAAAACTTTTCAGAAAGCACTGATGAGAATCTGGTACCTCTCTCTCTCTTTCTGTCTGTTTATTTATTGATTTTATTGTTTTATACGCTTTCTTTTAGCTATTATGTTGCTCCTCTGCAGAGACCATATTTCTGTTACGTTCTGGTTTGTTCTTGATACTATGACAGCCCTTTTGCACCTTTTACATTTTATAAGAAAGATGTCTTGATTTTGAAAGTATTAGTGCTCATAGAAGCTATTTCTGGCAAAGAATATCTGTGTTTTTACACATTACATGCAGTTACATATGTGACGAATTTATCCAAAATCTTTATAGTACTGAGGAAATTGTTTGCCTACCTTCATGCACACCTAAATGCACAACATTTTTGTGTTCTCAAAAACAAATGTATATCTTAGCAAGTAGATCATCGGCTTTCATAGAGATGCGGAAATGAATCAGTAGGAAGACTCTACAATGATATTGAGAAAGGTTGTGAATCTGAATTGCATGAATCAGAACTTAGAACTGATTTCTGGGCCAAATATTGAATCTAAAATTTGCTTGGCCTGCTTTATGGAATACAGTGAACATGTCCTCTTGTCCATCAGAGCTCAGAATCTAATCTAACCATTTAACAAGAGGCTTTGTGTTGATGTCTGATGCTATTTTATATCTATAACTTTGTGTGTAAAAGGGGCTCAAGTCAACATTGTGATTTCTTTTTTTAAAATAAATGCCATTTTTGAAACTATGGTGTGTTTATTTCAAAGCATACTTTAATGCCTTGTGCTAATGTGTTAAACATCAGCAGTTGCGTACTGTCATTGACTGATTCGTGCCAGTTAAGTCTTTGAGAGTTCAGGGGGCGAAGGTAGACATTGGTAAGTTTTTAGGCTGAATCATAGTCAAAATGCTACTGCTGCCCGTTAAAAGGTACAGGAGACTTTGAGTTGAGGTAACCTGCTAAAACAACATTATGGAGTCTTTGGTGTAGAAGTGGTAGACTAGCTACCTAAAAGGCACACAAATCCTTCTAAACCTTTTCCAGAGCCTTGGCATTGCACGAATTGGTGTTTGATGGTGTCAGCAGTCATGCAGTCAGCAATATCACGCTGAAAATCTTTTTCTGTAGCCTGTTGAGACCAGGGCTTTGTCTCCCTCAGCTGGCCAAAGTCACACATGGCCTCAGGTGTTGCAGTGAGGTTAACCAAGGTATAGGTTACTGTACACCACAGTACATGTGGTTACCAGTACATGTGATTTTTGTGCATTTCATTTCCCCCTCATCCTTCCTATTGTGGCTTCGCTCTTTGGTAATTGGACGAGTGGTTGAAAACATGTTGCTTGTTATGTTAACGCTGTTACGACCGGCATGAAAACAACATAAAGTGGAGATGGACAACGGAGGTTATCAAAACCATACAAATTTATTTCAATAAATAATCATTAATGTTAAAATTTTAGGGGTAAGGACAGCGGTCTGCTAATAATTTTTGGGCTCTATGACAGAAAATTATTTTGGGCCTCCCAAACATTGATTATAATATTGTTCTCTAGGGCCCCCTATCAGTGCCAGGCCCTTGGAATCATCCTAACTTTTCCCCCACTGGCAGCGCCCCTGGGTAAGGACAAAAAACAGCACAGATGAACATGAAGCTCTCAGGTAAAAGGCAAGCCCCCCTTAAGGCGAGCACATGGCCTTCTTATCCCCACCTAGGCCAGGTGTGGACTGTTAACTTGATTTGGCCCATGCACCACCCAAAGAGTGTTGCACTGCCACTGCAAGGCTAGTGGGTGTGCAGAGTTGCATAACAACGCTGGATTTATATATATATAGGTGAACGTAACTTTATTTCTAAAATGTCTTTCATGACAGTAAGTCAAGTTCAGTAAGTCTTTCATCCTATGATTTATCAGTATCGGTAGTAATTAATGTAAGGTAGACGGACAGACAGATATAGGCTATAGATAGATAGATAGATAGATAGTTTATCATTTAGAATAGATACTTAACAACTTTATAATAATTCTCCTAGCCTACATATTTTATAATGCACAATATACTGGATATCTGACAAAGTATTTCTACATTCATCCATTTTTGTCAATATTTTAACTAAATGAGAGATAGCAATGAAAGATTATTGATCATAGATCAAAATAAATAAATAAATAAACCTGTTAAGGCCTTAAGATTTACTATGTAATTACAAAATCAGGGTTGACTGACACTATTCAGTCATAACAGTAAGAGTAATAGACTGCTATTTACATATAATTTGCATTGTGTAAATGTAATAGCATCCCTATCTAAAGTGAGCCAAGTGAGGACTAAATCATGTCAGGCGATGAAATGAAGATCATGTTTTCAATCAGGATTTAGTAAAAGGCCTGTGCTGTTCTCAAACAGTCTTTACTTTGGACTGAGATGCAGCTCATAGCTTGTTCAAAGTGGGGTAATACTGCCAGCTCCAGCCTGCCTGGAACACACCTCAGCCTGAAGGGAAGGATTTTGTTCTGATGACAATTTTGCATTTTGGAAGTACGCTGCTGACTGCAGTGTCTGATTACCTCAATGAAAGCAAGACTGCAAAGACTGTGCATGTTTGTGGGTGTGCAAATATGTTGACCTTTATGTTTGAGAAGCAGATGCAATGACCTTAACTGCTTGTGTTTTTAATTATAGGCCCACTGCATCATACCCAGTGACCTTTTAGCAAGAAAAGCATTTATGAAGTTATGGAGGTGCACAGACTTGCCCCCTTCTGTTGAGATTTTAGGGGAGGTGGGGGCGTTTCATTATCTTCCAGCTGATCGGTAAATCAGTGACCTAACTCTCCCCAAGCGTCCTATCTCTGCACAAGCATGCACTGAGCAGGTGGCAGACGCTGTAGCGAGAGGAGAGAAGAGAAGACTAGAGGCCAGAGGAGAGAGGAGGAATGAGGAGGTTTTTCAGAGTGCACAGGAATGAGGACTACAGCCAGATCCAGTATCTCACCGCCAAGTGCAACCGCCTGTCCCAGGAAAATGGTAAGTTTACCAGAGACCACAGATCATAAAGGATTGCAGCTTTGTTGTCATTGGAGCTCCTCTTTAGTTGCAGGGTTATATGAGGTGTGGTGGAGACTGGTGTTTTAAGTCTCGGTGCTCTTGTTGACAGTGATTTTGCACTGACCATAAAGATTTCTCTGTGCACATGGTTTCCTTTCTATTTATCTCTTCCACTATGTAATTGTGAATCAGTCGTTCCCTCTTCAGTTCAGAACTTATATACTGTATGGCTTTAATACAGTATAATCCAAGATATACATATTTAAAAATGTAAATTAGAGTAAAATTTTATATGTGACAAATTTATCCAAAATCTTTATATAGCACTGAGGAAATTGTTTGCCTACCTTCATGCACACCTAAATGCACTACATGTTTGTGTTCTCAAAAACAAATAAATACCCAGGAAATTCAGAATTTATATACTGTACACCTTTAATACAGTATAATCTAAGATATAAGTATTTAAAAATGTAAATTAGAGTAAAATCATAAAAGCCAACCAGCAGTCAGCCATGATGGATGGTGGTTTGATTGGTGGTTTGGTCCCTGTCTTTGCGGTGCAGCAGTGCTGGAGAGAGAGTGTGTGGTGGCCAGAGAGGGAGAGAGGGCATTGCAGACTGAGAGGGACGCTCTGACCCTTCAGCTACGGCAGAAGGAGCAGGCCATTCTCGAGCTGAGGGTCAAACACGACCAGCTGCTTAACCAGGTGAACCAGGAGAAGGTACGCCCATTTAAATGTATTTTCATAAAAGGCACAGACCTCTGTACTCCGGGCTTCTGACAATATTGCCCCTCATGGTATGATAATGTGCACTGGAACATGTGGGGACTTGTGCATGTACACGTGATATCGCTGAACAGCAAGAATTAACATAATTTCTTGTCTATTTCATTAAATCAAAATATTTAGATACTGTTTCATGGTTGTAGCAGCTTTGGAAAACAGGCATAGTGTTTGCCTTGGTTGGTTGCTTTTAAATTCATTTAGCAGACATCATTTTCACCCAGAGTATGTATCATAGCATGTTAGTTGCCATTTTTCAACATGTCCTGACATCTTAGCACAGATGTGAATAACAGTTTTTTGGCACTTCACACCACCACAGCACAGCCATTAAAAAAGTAGCGTTTCTGCCAAAAAAAAAAAAATTAAAATAAAACAAAATAATCATAATAACGGAAAGAAATCTAACTTTTCTCTGGCTCTGGACAACGGATGGCACTCGACTCCACAGGAGCTGGTGGAGATCCTGAAGCACCGCGTGCGCTCCATGGCGGAGGAGAGCTGTAAGGAGGCCGCCCTGTTGGGGCTGCAGCTGGAGCAGGTGGGCAGTGAGCTGCAGCTGCTGCTGGGCTCCGAGGCACGGCTGGAGGGCCTGGTGGACACGCTTAGGGCCCAGGCCAGGCACAGAGAGGCCCATGTCCAAAGCCTCAAGGCACAGTTGCACAGGTACACCTGGGAGTGTCTCATTATGTATTTATTTTAGTGCTAATTACAGTCTAATAATAATGTATATTTTACTGTCGTATTAGATCTGTTAATGAATGTATGGTAAAGGTGTGTACCTGTTTTGCCTGTATGAGCTCTATGCACACATAGACATGGGGACTTTTGGTTCTTCTTGCTGTAGTTCATTGCCAGAGACTATCTACTTTTTGCCTGCAATGTAGACCAGGGCTGCCCTATTTTTTGAACAGAACCACATCCCTCCTCTAGAGATTATCTGCAGTAATGTGGCTCTAGACTTATAAACTTTATACATGGTTATCAGTGCCCTTTAGAGAGTGGAAATTTTAATGCAACGTCCATAAAGTGCCAGAGGATGCTTCTATACATGCAGTGAAGTTAAGCCTCTAACTGGGTCTTAATATAGTTGCAAAACCTAGGCCCTGGGCTGACTGACATATTCAGTATGCTATGCTAATAATATAAGGGTGCTGTTGAAACGCCTATCTCCTCACTGAGCACTGAACTGATGTTTAACGTTGAGAATGTCTCCACAGCAGACAAGAATGTTGACACTGCACATTGTGTAGAACATTTGAGTTATGAAAGCCACATTTCACCTTTGTCTTGGCTCATTCACTTTGAAGCCTGTGAAAACAGTGGCAAATGAATAGAAAATCAGGCATTTTCATATGTCAACAATTTCAATAGGGAAAAAAACTAACAGCAGATAGGCGCATAAGCACATGGAAAGGCTGGACGGCGGGAAACCTGGATGAACTGCTGAAAGGTAACTGATGTCTGGCTTGATCTAGGGATCCCCTGAAGGGCACATGATCACATGGCGATACATAGGTAAACTGATCCTACTGATCTGATCCTGTTACTGGCCTAACAAATAATTTTAAGTAGGAGAAATGTTCTTGACCAAACAGGAGGGTCCACGGAGCCGAAACCCTAAAACCTGGATAAGCATCTCCTCCAAACGTGTTTCGCTGGCCTGTTTTTAGCACAAATTTCAGTCATCTTGGACTTCCTGTATTGCTAGGAATTGAACAAAAACACACGAGTCTGAATTTGAAAGTCAAAGTCAGCGAAAGCGTCCACTGCTCCCTGGCTGCCTGCTGTGCTTGTAATTTGCTGACTGGAAAGGCCTGGGCTAACTTGCGGAAACTTGGACATGACTCAGGAAGCGTTATCACCCTGTGGTGACTGCTAGGGTGCTGCTGGCGTTGCCCTGATGCTGATTAAAAAAAGGAGGGAGCTTGAAGTTCACTACCCCTCCTGGGGGTACGTAGCACATTCCTGATGCAAGAGTGGAGTGTGTGTGTGTTTGTGTGTGTGTGTGTGTGTGTGTGTGTGTGTGTGTGTGTGTGATGGGGGGGGGGGCACTTTTATTGCTGCATGGTCCTGTGGGGTTTAATAATTTAGTGATGAATAATGCCTCCAACAGTATATTTGCCTACACCATCTTTGTTGCTGAAAAAAATTATGTGAAATATTGGCCTTGGAGTGTGTTTAAATAGGCTATGAAAATGCACACCGCTTAAACATCTACCCCTTTGTAAGGATTCACTTGCTGTTCCTCAACACTGTTGGACTCTACTTTGCAGAGGGGCCTTTTATGAAATTGCCCATTAATGCGTTCTAACATGTTGGGACAGTTTTTTCTCAAATCTAACCCAATATTTTCCTCTATCTTGATTGACAGCAAGACTCTGGAGTTGGAGGACCTCCAGGGTGACTATGCTTCCATCACTCAGGAGCTACAAGACATGCACAGCGACCACCAGAGGACAGTGGAGGAACTGAGGCGTGAGAATGAAGGGAGTCTGCAGAAGTTGCGAGAAACAGCTGAGCAGTTTGAATGGCTGTGTGAGCAACAGCGTGTCTGGATGTGTGGCTTCAAAAGGTGGGGACGCATGGCAACTTCAACACCACAGGAGGCGCTGTTATCATTCACCTATAGGCCTAAGCATACCCTGTTGTTACAAATATGCTTTATTATAAACTTGTACCTAAAATCGGTACCTGATGTGTTATGGCAGATTTAAAGACAGCCTGTCAGAGGAGAAGGAATCCTTAAATCTTCAAGTAGACAGGTTGCAGAAGGAGGTATCGGAACTAAGGAAAAACTCACCCTCATCAATCCAAGACCCAGAGGATATGGACATCCCTCTTTACAGTCGGCCAGCCAGGTTCATTTGGTCATTTTCTTTTTGGTATTTTTGTGCACTCAGAAGGGTAATAAAAGCTTCAATTTTGTGTGTTCGTTGCAAACTTCTGAATCCAGTGTGGTAACTACTACTGCCAAAGATATATTGAACGTCACACACATGTTCCAAGAGGCTGTACAGTACACTGATTTGTGTTTCCTGCCTCAAAGCACTAGACCTGGAAAAAAAGTTCTGGAAATTGGAAAACATTTTATGCATTGAAGAGAACATATGGGCTATATTTAGACAATCAGGGCTACATTTACGTAAGGAAAACCAACACAATCAGGGGCTGGGGGAAGTGGCACGCCTGATCTGATTGCCTGCCTATTACTCTGTCCACCATCTCCCCCTCTTTCTCCCTAAAGCAGGGAGGCCTCCTGGGATGCAGAGGTGACGTCTGGCCTGCAGGCTGAGGTGGACAGGTGGAGGGGCATGTACGAGGAACTCTTCAGCAAACTCACACCAACCCAGGTGAGGACAGGACCAGCAAGCATGTGTTCAAAACAATGCCTGCCATGCACTGTTCTGTATAAGGTCAGAGAATCCAGCTTCACAACAATGATTGATTCTATGTATACCTAACTCAGTGATGGATACTATGTAGGCTAATGTTTCAGGTCATAGTTCTCTCGCATTAACCCCATCAATAAAAAATCAGTTAAGGTTGTAAGGGGAAATTCATCTCTTAACCCTGACAAACCCTAGTATAAATCAGGAGAACTACAGATGTGGACTGAAGGCTCTAGTAACAAGTGACACAGTAACAGTATATTGTACATATCTATAGTCATTGTTCTGACGGTTTGATCCGAAACTTATTAAAGCTTTATATTTTATCGTTAGTAGGCCCCTTGGGATGCCTTTACTTGAGTGTGCTGCTCTGTTATACCTGTTGAATTACATGGTGTGCATATATATCTTACCATGCATACCTCCCATGTAGCCTGATGCTTTTCTAAGTCTCTCATAGCAAAGGGATAATTCGATGAGCACTAATGACATAAGCATGTTTCTCCCCCACCCCCACCGCCAGTAGTCTGTATTCCACCGCACGCAATTTACCCCGCAGTGCATATCTTTGGATGGTTACTTTTCTAACGCGGCGCAGATGTGACAGGCTGTTCCACAACTGTAGCCTCTGCTCTGGAAAGCGATGAGAGGATGTCTGAAGATATAGTATATCTACCTATTTCATATTAGCCAGCACAGAAAAGGACATACATACAAGAAACAGAACAGGAATTATGCCTCTTAAATGAAAGGAAGATTATAAAACAACAGTGTGCGCCGTAGCCACATTTCACATATATCTACTGTGCATAAACATACATAAACTTGGAATGGAGTAGCTGTAGAAGTTTCCATGCTGCCTCTTTTTTTCTCACAGTAAATTGTGAGTGCTTTGTATGGTTTATGTTCATTGCTTTTGGCTTGCTGCACCTACAGTTTTATTTTGAGTTCTCAGGGGGAGGACGCTGTCAACGGATACCAGAAACCCCCGTGAGGACCCCGTGGAGAACCGACGTTCTGCTCTCCTTTTTTTGGTTGAAAAAGAGAAAGAACTTTTTTTTTTTCGTCGTCGCTCAAACTTTTACTCTTTTTGTCTTGGAGGCGCTCCTAATGCCGGGACTGCTGTGGATGGCTAAGTTCCCGGTGTAGTGGAAAAGCCCATTCCCCTGGACTCTCTCTCTCTCTCTCTCTCTCTCTCTCTCTCTCTCTCTCTCTTTCTCTCTCTCCCTCCCTCCCTCCCTCTCTGTCCGCCTGTCGTTACTCACCAAGCGTAAGATGAGCAACGGGGCCTCCGAGGAGGTTTTCTGGGCTCGCGTCCCTAAAACCCCGCGGCCTTAGCGATAGCATGGACCTAATGCACTTACTCCGTATTTATCTGTTTGCTATTGTCATGTGTTGACTGTCTAATAAGGATTATAACCGGCTCCAAAGACAGCCCAGGGACTTCTGGGTGGATTGCTGTACCTCTAAGTGATATAGCAGGCTCATACTGGATAACTTTGTTTGGAGATGATGTGACAATGCTGAGAGTTGTAGTTTGATGTGTCTTGGCTAAATACAGTCGAACAACATTGTCATGTAATCCTTAGATCCTTACTTGGCTACATGAGATTTGATAAACAAATAAAGACATCAATTTGAAGAGCTCCATGTCAGGAGCTGCAAAGCAGCTCATTGTGTATTCTGCTATTTATACAATAGTGTTTTAGTGATTATTTCTTTTCATGCCGCAGGTTTATGCAAGAGTTTGCTTAAAGGATTATGAGGACTTTGCATTTGTCTTCCTCATCTACTGTTAATATCATTTCTTAACCCCAAAGTGAACACAGCATGTAAGACACATAGCCCATGGAAGATTCTTCAGAGAGGTTTAGAGATATTTTCACACTCAGACCTAAAAGGATGGGTAAACACACCTCAGCCTTTATGAGGTGTTGGTACTGACAATGCTCAATGCAGCTACATTAAGGTTCTTTGCATCATCAGGTCCACAAATATTTTTAGAAACTGCCTTCCATCATAATACCTTGATGAAGTTCCATTGAGTGTGTGCAGGCCTCTGTGTATAATCACGGTCATCCATACATAAACCCATCTACACACATACACGTGGTGGCACAACATATATCCACTCATGCATAACACAACCTTTTAGCCTGACATATACAGGGGTTTATTTAATGGTCTACAATTAGGTTTACGGGAATAGACTGTTTACATTCACCATTTACTGAGCCTTGTAAAAAGACACTGTATAGGCTATATTCAGCACCAGAATTCATTTATTATGGCGGGGGCCATTTGGAGGGGAAAATGGGAGTCTAAAGTCATTATGGGAGTTGTGTGACACCCATTCATTTGTCCGTTCACCTGCAGGTCCAAATGTGAGCTGTGGTGTAAAAATAGCCGAGGTGACCGTGGTTAATTGGTGTAAATCGTGATTTTATGGGGACTCGGGGTACCCACTCGACTGGGCCACACCAGGCACTGTATTCTCCCTCGCACTGATTTAAGCCGTTCACTGCCAAGCGGGTTCCCCTGGAGAGAGAGAGAAAAAACACAGAGAGAATGCAGGGTTAAGAGAGATAGAGATAGAGAGAGAGAGAGAGAGCACACAGGGTTCTGTCTTCTTCCCTCTTGCTTGTCTCAGTTCTCTCGGCAGCAGGTTTACGGCAGGTTCGCTGGGAAATTCTTCTCACTCCAGTATTATGTCCAGTGTATCTGACAGCGAGGCTTACTTTGGCAGAACAGCAGTCTCGCTTCTCTCCCACCATTGGAAGACGAATGGTTTTGTCTCAGTCTGTGTGTGCCAGTGGATGAGTGGACTTCTCTCTCTGCTGTGGTTTTCCCATGTTTAGTTTTTTTTTGGTGGGAGGGCTGATGTAAATGTTGGCCTGTAATGTTTGCATACGTGCACAACAGTGAGGTGTTGGTGTACGGCAGAAGGCGCCCATGTCCTCAGTCTGACGGTCAAACACCACCCACTCAGTGCCCTCCTCTTAAGGTCCTCCAAAGTCCAAACACTGAGAGGAAGTGTTTTTGTTGCCTCAAAGACACCATGACATCATCACATGAAAGGGATACTATCGAGGAGAGAAAAAAAGAAACATGGGGCTGCCTGGTCAGATGAGGTTCTGTTTGTCTAGCTTGTTTGTGTGCCCCTGTGTCTGTGTATGTGTGTAAGTGTGTGTACATGCACACGTGTGTGTGTGTGTATGTGTATTAGTGTGTACGCTTGTCTTCCAGTGTTTGTGTAATATGTGTGCCGAGTCGTGCGCATCGTGCAGTGAACACCCAGCTAGCCTCACGGAAGCTCACAGTCAGGCACGCTCCTCAGTGCACACAAAGGCAGAGGGGTAGCTGAAGCCATTGGGGTGATGCTGACACACTGTTGACCCCTCCATGCTGAACCAGCAGATACTTAACCATGTTTCAGACCTCCATATGCTGTGATGAAGGGAGGCTACTACCACGCAGACACCAGTTATGGGTCCTTGAGTGGCCAAGGGGGGTCGGTATACAGGTGCAGCTGTTGGAGGTCACTACTTAATCAGCTGTGGCGGAAATATTCCTTCCACCAACCCCCCATCACCCCCATCATTGCCACGGCCTCCCTACAGGACAGTAAAAGCAGCAAGTCTGTCTCACAGATGTCCGATCACAGTGGGGAGTTTGTTATGTCCTGTGTTTATTTCATATTTTTATGAGAATACTATGACAGTTGGAACACTGTGACTACTTTATTTTAACCCTATAATAACTGAGACTAACACCAAGCACATGGTGTAATAACATGGCAGACAAGTATTTATTCCATTGTAGGCAGTATTTACTTTAAGACTAACTTTAATTACGAATTTACCAGGGCCAAAATCATCAGAAAGACGTACAAGGATCTTTCATTGTTTAGGTTTCTAAGAGTCTAAAGCCAAATCATCAAATTTTGACCGTCCCTGCAGAAGTTCTAAACCTCTAAAGGATTTTGTTATGTCCTTGAACCCTTTTCCTGTGTGGGTTCTGTCATGATTTTTACTCTGTGGTGGTGTCTCTTCTCCTCATTTTCAAGAGCCCCCCTACCTCACCGTCTGTTCGCCATAAAAAGCCAGACAAACCACATAGAGGATAGGCAAGAGATCCCGAGAAAACTTGTCAGCCATCACCGAAGGCAGAGATGTCTCTCTTATCAACTACCTCTCTCCCAGTCACCTTGAGGTAGCCTCACACTCCTCTTTCTCTCTCTCTCTCAAACACACACACACACACACACACACACACACATTGAACAGCTCGTTTCGCTCTCCCTGGGAGCACCCGTCTCCCTGCCTGTCCAGGAATGTTCACGCTGCCTCACTAAATCACATCTTTCATCCGTCAACCGGCCGAGTCCCTGGCCCAACATGAAAGCAGAAGGGGACCAGTTCCAGTGTTTTCACAGCCTGCGTGTCCTCCATCATGCCAACAAGCAGACAGAGGTCATCTTTTCGCTTTGGAATGCTTGTCTGCACTGATTTCATTTGGCAGGCATTGTGGTGGTTGTAGTCACAGGTGACAGTTGTGTGTAATGTGTGGGCTGGTCACCAGAGGGCGATGTTGTACAAGCATAGCAAACTAGGAGAACCTCCTTGGCACCCGAGGAAGCCTCCAAATGTGTCTTCAATTATGGAGAGCACAAGTTATTCTGCTATTGCAGACTGATGTGTCAGTCGAATCCAAGATACTCTCACTGCTGTAAGGTTCTCACAAACTTTTACTGCTACAATCTACTTAAACTGAAATCGCTTCATTTTCTGCTTTTTTAGTCAAAAAGTACAGAAAAAGAAAAAAGTTGCTTTAAAAAAAACAACATGGAGACTGTTACACTGACACTGAATTGCTTACAGTTCAGACTCATGGCAGGAATCAGGTGAAATCTGTTCTTTTTTGGGCAGAGACTTTACTCTTTTCCCTAGAATTTTCTTGTGACTGCTGCCTTTGCCACAATCTCATTATCTCTTAATGAGGCACGGAGACGAGGAAATGAACTCATCCAGCCTTCTGGACGATCCAGACAGGCCAGCAGCAGCAGCAGGCAGCGCACTTAAAAGAGGGCAAGTGAAAGTCGAAACCATGGACACACACACACACACACACAGTCTGTCGCACACACATGGCCATGCGCACACATGGACATATATTCACAGATGGACACTACATCCACATGTGTCGTGACTGTTGTATTTATCCCTGAGTTCATCAACTTGTCGGTTCTTGTTGTATTTACAATGTCACCACACCCTACCAAACCTTTGCCCCTCAAACATACACACATATGCGTGCGTGCACACACACACACACACACACACACACACCGGCCTTGCCAGGCGAGGCTCTTGAACAGTAGCCCTCCCACTCAGCAGGAGGCTGTCCTTCAGCCTGACATTGACCATCTTCCCCACCACTGGAACGCTTCTCAGCGCGGCGCCTAAAATTAGCTATGACAATAAATCGTAAACATTTGGAAAACAATCGGAAAAGTTGAGCGTCTCTGATCTGGCCGACGCCATCAACTCAAGCCCGGAGGGTGGAAAGCACGCCTGCTTGGCTCCTCACGCTCGTTCCTTTTTTTGTTGTTGTCTTTTAGGAAAAAAAAAATGTCGCGAAAAAAGAAAATATGCCTCTCACCATACTGCACTACTTTCCACAAAATATGTTTTTAATGAAATAAAAAGAAAAAAAAGGAAATGAAGGCCTAGGATGGTGCGTGGCATGGTGACTATGGTAACAACATGAGGAGTGAGGTGTAGGTTCTCCTGCTGTTGCCCTGGTCCCTGCCACGCAGCAGACGCCACGGGACCAGAGAGACATGAGAGCCCAACCATCTGTGCTGTGTCGAGGCCGGCGAGCGCCAGGCTAGCAGCCGATAACTCACGCCATCTGGCTGCAGTGGAGGACATGCCGCAATCTGGTGTTAGTACAACACACTTATGGATGCATGCACTCACTCACACACACACAGAAAAACACTTATACTTTCAAACACACACACACACATACACACACACAAGCACATACATGCACCTGCATACATACATGCATAGAAACATATGCACACACAGAAACACACATGCTTCATATGGTTGCACACATGCATGTATAGTGACACCATATAAAAAAAGAACACTCAGAGATACAGATGTTCGTCTCCTCACTCCTCTCCTGACTGCTGCTGGATTACTCTGGTTCTAGTGCTGGCTGCTTTTCTGTTCACCCTAGAGACACGCATTGACCTCAGCATTCAGCCTCTTGCCATCGACATGTCTGTTCACAGCTACTGACAAGATCAGATATTGTGCATATCCCATTTGGTGATGCACGCCACAAGAATGCTCCCATCTCTGTCCCCCTCTCTTCTTGACTCCATTTTACTCCAAGTTCTCTATAGAACACCTGCAGATTAAAGGCCTGTGTGACCTTATAACGTAATGTAAAACATATACATATATATATATATCCTATTTTTTCTCAATTCCCTGGTAAGCCCTTTGCCGATTTTGAGGAAAACAAAAGGATTATGGACAGGAAGCTCTTTCAAGATTTTAATTTTTTTTTAAGTAACTGGGCTTGATCCAGTCATTCCAACCAAAGGTGGCACCTCTACTTTTTTTCCCGCACAGCTCACATCATCATTGCCTCACTTCTTGAACACGTTTGCGTGCCTCATTAGAGACGCTTGCGTGCAAATATTGGGCTGTTAATGCTATCCAGTAACCATGTGTAAATCCAAACGTCCGATGACACCTTCCCATGCCTCGCACAATCAGGCCTAACTTGTTCCAGCTCGTGTGAATATGTGCCTGTGACATAATTCCTAAATAGAGGGGCCCTCTTCACGTCCCAAATCATGTATGTGTCCTATAAGTTCGCCATAATGGGTGTGCGGTGAGTGTGTTGTGCAGTTACCAAAGAAACAAGTGTTTTCAAAGAAACAGTCACGCTCCAGAATATAATTTTTTGACGATGGAAATAATCACTGCTGGTTTGACTGGGAGCCAGACACTAACATATTGAGCGCTGCCGAGGGACTGCGGACGAGGCCTAGGCTGACTTTGATGTTATGTGCATTGGAATTGACTGGAGTTGGACAAGTACTGGTGGGGGTTGGTGATGGCTCTGTTCCTACATAGGTTGTGAACTCTGCAAGGGTGTCTGGTTCAGGCACTCTTGTCAATTTTTTTGGGGGGGGGATTTTTTTTCTCAGCATGCCAAGGTGTCCTAAACTGCGGTGTTTCCTCTTGGCTCTATAGCTGGTGCCAAGAGAGCTTTAACTTGTGCTGGCTGCCTGTATCGCCTGTCATCTCTCCAGCCTAGGAGGAGGTCTGACACAAAAGAAAAAAAGTTTTCTTCGCTCGTCATGATAAAATAAAAATAAAATCCCCCAATATCCATGACACACGGCAACTCAGCTTTACATGCACAAACTTGGCCACAGACTCGCCCCATAGAGGGAGCTTAGCACCTCCGTGCTCTTCTGCCGGTGACGTGATCGATCAAAACATGGCAGCAGACTTGCTTTACTGAACGCCATCCGGAAACAATGAACGCTCGCTTGCCGTTTTTAATGTGGAAAACATTCCTTGTCTGAGGATAACACCTACTGAGCAGAGTTCCACTTGGAGACCATCATCCTGGATGGTTCCGAACGTGCTCCACTGCTAGCGGGAGAAGCTCCCCGCCTGGCGGCAGGTAAAGTGAGAGTGCAGTCCAGTCCCGGGTGGGCCCTTTTCTTCCTCTTTCAGCTTTTCCATCGGAGAAAATGTGTGAAGCCATGGGGAAAGTCTCACTGTTTTATAACTCTTGGAACGATCCAGAACGCAGATGAATTTTAAGTGATGTTAGGATATATAAAATGGAAATGGGGAATTGGGGGGGCTACCAGTAAGGATATCGGTGCAACAGAGCTGCAGCGCAAAACAGTATTCCATCTCTTAGTGAGAGCTCTGGGTGTACAGGAAGCTTCCAAAAGCCTTTAAAATTGATTATTGGACAAACTCGCTTTTCCCACTTTTCTTTTATGCAAATGTATTTGCTTGATGATTGCGGTGCAAAACAGAGCTTAAAGTTGGTGCTTAAAGTCGGTCAGGCGGCTTTGGCGGACATATGCCCAAAAGAGAGCATTGCAGTTTGCTTGAAGAGTGCCAGTGATCTGAGGACATACACAACTAGCTGATGGGCTGCTGGCATAACCATGGTGGTCGAGTGGAAAAAACAACATACTACGCTAATGATCGCTCAGTGTCCCCACACAACCTTTGTTCCCCTCACATAAACCTGGTGCAAACCTAATAGTCCTTAACCACTTAAGGGGCTAAAAAGAATCCAACAGACGCCATCTTTCTACGCGTTGGAAAAATAAAAAAAAAATTAAGAACCAGGAAACATTTTGTCTCGCTTCTAAAGCAATAAACAATACAGCTCAATATGATCTGGGATAGCCAAGAATATGGAAACAATTATTACAGGGAAAGAGGGAGAGAGGGAGGCGTGCACACACACATGCACACACACATGATCGCATCCACGTCCTCAGCATAGCCCCGTGTCGCGTTTATCATTATCTCTGATGAATGTAAATATATAACCCAGAAGAACAAAGACTGTGGGATGACCCAGTCATTGTTATCCAAACAATCAGATTCTTCTTTTCTCACCAGCATGCAATGGGGAGTTTAGGGCAGGAGGCGGGGAGGGCGGGGTGAGACGGGGAAGGCGGGGTGAGACGGGGAAGGGGGGTGAGGTCTACTGCTTTCTCTGATACGCCTGTCCCACCCACCACTTTGGTCTAGTTATCGAGAGAATCTGTTTCCATGGAAAAACAACAAAGTGGTCATCTTCAGGTCACCTGACAAAGGGTTCACGCTGGTCGCTCAAGGAGATGTAAACACCACACCAAGGCATCCCATGGCGGGAGATGTTTTGGTGGACCTGCATTCTTGTCCGCAGGTGGAAAGACCCAGCATCCATAGATGGAGATTTCCTTTAGAGATTACTCTCTCATGACCGATTATTCATCAAGACCACCAAAAGCTAAGGTAGTTTAATATGTGTGCCCACTTCTTTAGGTACTGATTACAGACCACATGCACTGCAGGAAAAAACAGGGTTCTGTCTCATTTCATACACGTGGCTCTTAGACTACAAAATATCCTTTTCATTGTCCAAACAACCTATAACAAATGAGGCCTATAACTTGGCAAAAAAAGAAAACTGTATAACTGCCCATTTTGCACAAATGGGACAATTCTGCTTTTCTGTGGTCTATTAATGAGAGCCAATACTTTTCTCCTACACTCTCACTTGCTCGCCTTGTGCTGTCCAAAGCCAACCGGCCTATTTTTACCCGCCCATTGGGAGTGAGGACTTCCAGACTGAAATAATTGCTTAAATTCTTTTTTTTTTTTGCTGGGTGAGGAAATTACCAATGGGGCATTATTTTCTCCTCCCAATACAAATCACCCTCTTTGCATTCATTTGGTTTGACTGGACTGTGTGGTCGCAAAGCAGAGGCTTTATGAACCCCTTATTTGTTAAAAAGCTTCCTCCAAATATACGTGCCGTGGACTGCCAGCCGGACTTGCACTCTCTCTCTCTCTCTCTCTCTCTCTCTCTCTGTGTGTGTGTGCTTTGCAGGCCTCTCTGGACAGCCAGGAGATGAGCTCACCAGAGACGGGCTTATTTATGAAATGAAGACGTTCGCTTTTAGTTGCCCTGAAAACTCGCAGGTTGCGCCGGTGAAGCAGGTCGAGTAGCTGTGTGGTCCTCCCTGCTGAGTTGCCTCATCTCTCCATCAACCCCCGTGGCACGTTTGTCTATTCCAAACCACTCCACAGATGAGGATGGCCTTGGATGGGAGGCCAAAGTGAGTGAGAAGGAGGGACCTGCCACCGGCAAGAAACTAAACAGACAAAACCGTTTAACCTTTTAATACAGAAAGGCTCTTAAAGAACAACAAATGAAGCAGAAATACAGAGCGGGTAGCGGCTTGGTGCTGGTGCTGGGGTGGAGGGGTCGGGGACTAAATAAGCATGGACACACACACACACACACACCAAATGTTGCTAATGCTGCTATTTAATCCTGGTATCTGGCCAAGGAAATTGATTGGCCGGCGAGAAACTGGTCTTTAATGACAGCGATGTGTCAGGCCTCAGTTAACCAATCAGAGTGAGTTCAGTTGCCAATGTGGTTCCTCTTTGACGGAATCGAGAAGGCTGGTTAATCAGAGCAGTGTGTCAGAGATCAGCACGGTGAAATGCACACCACTGTATCACAGCCCTGCCCTAGAGATAGATGCCAATAGTGGCATTTGTGTCTGGCCAGTCACAGGCCCAGGCCTAGGTTGGCAGATTCAAGGGGCTTTGGCAAAATTTAATTAGGTGGTCTTTGCAGACACACACACACACACACACACACACATGCCTAACTATAACATTTGTCCTTTCTTAGAATCACATTTCACCCCAATGAAATTAGCCTCAGTTTGAGGGGTCACAAGTAATCTTAACAAATTTTAAGAAAGCAAGGTCACGACTACTCTTTATTGACTTTTATTTTAAATACCTCCACAGTCCACTATCCCTGCCCCTACACACACACACACCCCACCAGCAATTCAACCTTTGGAAACTAAAGCACAGCACAGCAGACAAAAGATGTGAGCTGGAACCGTAGTTTTGGAAGTACATTTGGTTTCTTTGTATCACTTTCAGTGACTCTGTTGAATGCGCGGTTGGGACTCTGCTTGCAGAGGAAGCCACTTGAAAGCACTCTACAGCTAAAAACTAACAGCATCTGTTTGTCTAGTAGTTGGAAGCCAAAATATGAACACACTGATTGCCTCAAACAGATTTGTAGAAAAAAAACACTTATATGTGTCCTCATTCATGAACATTGTATATTCACTATCTATTCATAATATTTCTGGCTGGAGAGATTGATTATATTTAATATTTGTATAGTAACCAGAGAAAGATGGAATACTTTTAAATGTGTATTATACTGCAAGTGTCCAGAGTTGACCTCAAGATGGTGAACTGATGACTAACAGCCCCTTTCATTTGAGACAGTTCAGATGGTCAGTTAGTTCTCAAGAAAAAATATTATTCGAGCCACCCATACACATTGCAAAAGCTGCCATTTCAAACAATACTTTGGACAATGCTACACAGCTGTTGGACCGAATTCTATATCACCATAAAAAAATGTCCAAACCATTTGAAAATCCCATGGTGATGGTTTCACTGTTGTGTGGTCTCCATGGCAATGGTCACCCTTGAACTCTCTTGGGGGATGGGGGGGGGTTGAGAAACAAGCCTCAAAGAAAACTCAGGAGTCTGTGAAAGGCGCGCTTTACCAAAACAATAACTCAAGTCATGTGTTCTTTTGAACCCTTACTGAGCCCCATAGTAGTCCAAGGTTAAAGCCAGTCTTGCGTTTGCATGTGATATATGGTTTCACATTTGCCATTTCCAGAGACCCAGGGTGACAGAGAACCATATCACCAGGACACCTGAAACCATCCGAAGGGATAACTGCTGCATAATTGGTCTCCTTCTGGTCCTGGTTAAGGCACCAGAGGTGAGTTGCACTTCTAATGCCATGTGTTAATTTGTTAATTCAGAGGGATTGCAAACTGTTTGCCGTCATCTTGTTTCCTTGAAGACTGACCTTAGCTGACACGGAGACGGACACATAAACGGCGTGTTCTGTTGTGCATTGGTTAAAAGTAAAAGAAGCCAATTTATGGTAGAGCGTCAGATTTCACTGGCTTGGGAACAGCGACCATCAAGTTGGAGAAACAGCAGCACTATTGCTGCATATTTCCATGAAATTAGCACATATTCAGGCAGTTGGGATAATATTACCTTTTCAAAAGTGAAACAAAAAAAAGAATCATTTGAAGGCATTTATCAGAAATCAATCCCACTTGTGTAATCCATAGCAGCAGTAGGTGTGGATTGGTGTCACTGCCTCTCCTCAGCTGTCAAACTGGAGTTCCAGAACATCTGCAAAAGTGATTCCCCCTTATTCAGCAAAAACTTCCCCATTTTAATGGAGTCCAATCAGAATCATAGGCCACCCTTTTCTCTTCGGAACTCATCCATGGGTTTACTATCTATAAAGGCCACACCAGTCGTTTCCTGTTCTGGAACACGCATAAAGACCAGTGCTGTGTACATTGTTCTACGTGCCACTGTGCCATGACTTCAATGGATGCTTCCCTCATTAGTCAGATAAGCTCCTCATCCCCGGTGTCATTAGTAGCTTTGTGAAGAAGCACTGGGGCCGAGTCTGCCTGTGGGAAAGAGGAGGTGTGTGGAAAATAAGACGTGAGTCATGGATTTATGATAGCTGTTTGAGGGAGGACACCTACCACAGGCGTGAGGTACGTGAGGAGTGCGCCATGCGAAGGAGGACTGCTCAGAATCATATATGAAGTGTCTGACTCGGTGGTCTGTCTGCCTGCCTCTCAATGCGTATGTTGGGAAGTTATGGTTATGAAACATACAGTCTATGGGCCTCACAGGATGTGTTCTACTCATTCCCTACACATCCCTTTGGCCCCAGGTTGCAAGCTATCAAGAGAGTTCTCTTTCTTGTTAAAATATATTGCATTCAGCAATGCTCCCAGCTCTTTGTTGTAGTTTGCCATCTAAGTTTTATCGTACAAATATCCATTTTGAGATGGATTTTGGTCATATATCCACATTATCAAACCACTATCAAGTCCAAAAGAACACAAATGGAAAAGATCCTGCATCGCTCTTATCATCTGTGTCACTTCTTCAAAGAGAGAAACAGATAGGCAAGACGACCGGAGAGAGGGGGTGGAGGACGACATGAAAGGAACTCGGCTAATTTTGACGGAGCGGCGCAAGCCTGCAGCACACGTGCCTGAGCCCTCAACCCTCGATTACTCAGAATGGGTCAGACAACCATGACACAGACACCGCCAATGATTATGACGAATGACCGTAAAAAGGGGGACTTGCAGTGAACTCGAAGTCGACGTGCACAGGGAGGTTCAACCCTTGGCTGCCTTCAGGTCGTGCTACGATCACTGTTGGTGGGCCACATTGAGGCAATGCAGTGTACAGCCAACACACAGGAACAGAACACTACTATCAGAGTAGTGCTAGGAATTACTGCTTCTCCTAGAAGACAGAGCCCTTTCTATTACGTGTTTTAAAATATAACGACCACATACATGTCATAAAACTTTCTTTTTTATAGTGTTCATGATCATGATCACAAACTCAGCAAGATGAATATGGAAGGCCTTTTAAAAGGGAAGCACACCTTTTGCTTTTCCTGGAAGGAACACAAGGATCCATAATCAGGTTAGCACATGCAACTCACATGCAACACCAAAACATGTTACTCGGGAGTTATTTTTATGTAGTCATACTGTACGACAACAGACATAATCTTTAGTGTCCGCATTGCTTTTCCATGCCAGAGACATATACTCAGGGATTTTTAACGGTGGAAGTAAAAATTGAGCCCCCCCCCGTCCCCTACAGCTTACTGTATATCAGACAAGGGAGTGTGTGCAGGAGTGATGACATACATGCAGTGAGAGGATAAATGGGGCTCCTTTCGTGCTCCCCAGGTCTCTGTCTCTCCCGCCTTGAGCGTGGGCAGGCAGTGAAACTCACAGGCCGCTTGTAGCTCGCACAAACCCGCTGAGGCAATAAAACTAGTCGAGAGAGCAAGAGGCGGTTTTTGGAGGGGGGGCGGGGGGGGAGCAGTGGAGAGTGGATGAACGGAGTCTGATCAGTTTCAGCTGAATGTTTCCTGTGTCCTTCTTCCAACACTGCCCCCCTCTCCCCCACTCCACACATACTGCTCCACCCACCACCAACCTCTCAAATCCATCACAACCCTCCAAGCAACCCCACCACCGGTATCACATTCATACGAGCCTTTGAGCGAGTTGTATTCCAGGCTGGAATGTTTTCCGATTGCGCGTGTTGGCTGGCTGGGAGTTGTTTGCAAGCCACACTAAATGAGCCGTGATCTGCATTATCACATGTGTGGCGGCCGTAGCTTTCTGCTGCCTTGTCCCTGATTACCTCATTCACACATGGCCACCATCACTCTGAATCACAGACCAATCACAGCTCCCCTTTGCACAACTGTCTGTGACTCATCACTGGGCCTATAATGCAGACCTTGATGTTTTTGTTTGCAGGGGAGTGATGGGGGGTAGGGGTGAGAGGGGGGTGTAGGGGGTTGATGTGGTGGGTGAGGAGCATTTGGCCCGTGTCCAGAAGTCATCGGTCTGGTGCGGGGCCCCGAACCCGGGGCAACATGTGAGTCCGCATGATGTCTCTGCTAAGTCAAGAGTTCACGTCCCAGCCTTGTTAATGTGTCTCCATTTCCGCAAACGTTACTCGACTATGTTGTTGCATTAGGAACCGGGACCTGACGCCAACCAAAATGAATAAATAAGATAATATTTCCATGGAGGAAACTCTCTTTGGAGGATTCCCCTGAGCCAATGGCCTGCACTTTAAAAGCCAAATTGCGGTGAGTGCCCCTGGAGGCCAGGGAGTGAGGGAGAAGAGAGAGAGGGAGAGGAGGAGGTGAAGGAGAGGGAGAAGGACAGCAGTTTCACATCTTTAACCGTGCCAATAATCCCTTCATTCTGGGACTCAGCTTCCCCTTTTTTTTCCTCTACGCAGGCACTGATCTAGAGGATTAGGCACAAAGTACCCTGTCCGCAGAAACAACCACTCTGCAGCCAGGGCCAAGCAGTCCCCCCTCCCCACCACCCAAACCCCCAGCATACATTCTCCAGGCCCCCCACCCCACCCCGACCCTCACCCTCACCCTCTCCCCCCTCCCAATCCCCCAGATTTAATATCCTTTCTCCGTCCATGCTTTAACTCTGCAGGCTGCTCTTGAAAAAGCCCAACTCACCTTGCACCTTTGGAATCAGACATCAAAAACACATTTATAATAACGTTCCTGGCTGAATGATGGATGGCTTGGTGAGGCCGGAGTTTTGGCAAAGTGTCTGTTTTGGTTGGAATCTCTCTGTAAGCATCTTTTCAGATTTCATTTTTCTCTTAAAAGTCTCTGCTTCTTAGTATGATATCTCTGCCTGAACTTGCCTCAGCTCCTTAACTCCAGGTCCAAAAGAACATTTTAAAGACACAAGACTATTGAAGTATGAGGTGCAGAATTTAATTGTTAAACCAATACCATCCATCACAGGGCAGCAGCTTAAGGCGTAGGACCAATGTAGATATCGCTGATTCTCAAATGCATCATCTTTATGCTGCATTAGATAATCTTTCCCCTGCTTTATCTAAAACATGCATGGAGACAAAAAAGAGAGATTCAATGGAAAAATCTTATTTCCAAATGCAACAAAGAGTTCAAGAGTTTGTCTGCAAGAGTTTGTGCCAAAGAGGACTCAAATACAGCATGAGCTTACAAGAACCTTGAAGCTAAGCAAGCACTTAGGTCATGGGTTCAATGCCCAGTGGTCAAAACCTCTGATAATAATATCTTTTTTTTTTTTTTTTTACACTTTTCTGGACACAGAGAGAGACGTGTGACCAAGTGTCTGGTGATTAGGTATAAAATAGAGTGACAAAAATTGCATATGCTGTATCTGACAAACAAGAGCTTATGCTAGCAGGTCTAATAACCAACAACTGTTGTTTTAGTTTTTTCAACTATCAACTCCAAACAGCACGGTAAGGGACACAGAGGACCCTAAAATGCCTCACTTCCCGTTCTTACTGAGGCCCGGTCCAAATCAACATCATAAAGAACTGTCAGAACCAAACCACTAGAACACTAGAACTTTTCAAGACTCATTCCATGGAAATCGTACGTCTCAGGTCTTTTATCTAAGCAGAGTAAAAGTATAAGATGCACAGACACAGACACACAATGTTTTTTTTTTACATGCAATATTAGTGCCATCACAACTCAACACAAAAATAAAAGAAATAACATTCACTCAGTCACTCACTTCTAGGTGCCGATTGAGTGGCAGCATTTCCTCAAGCGTCACCAGAATTTCCTACGGGATAATAAAAGCATCTATCTATCTATCTATCTATCTATCTATCTATCTATCTATCTATCTATCTATCTATCTATCTATCATAGCAAGAGTTGAATGATTTTGTTGAATTTGTCAAATATCTAATGTCCAACATAAAAACAACATTTTGACTGTTCTTCCCCTAGGAACTTTTAGGATTCATTAGGTTCTAATAGCTTCTTTCTGTGATGATAGATCACATGGTTGGAGAGATCTATCCAGAAATGGTACTAAAGGTAGAATGCATTTGCACAGCGTCTCTCTAACCAGTAGAAGCATCTTTGGTTCATGACAGTTCAAAAAATTCAGCTGTCACTTAAGATAACAGCTTTAGATCATCAGCTCAACATAAAACAGAGAATTACTATGCAATTAATGTCAGTTCCTGTTCTCCAGTTTGATTTTCGTAATCACACTCACAGTCCTAGAGTTGCCTGTTCTGCAGTTTTCACCAAAATGCAAAGAAGCCTCGGAGCAAACCTTTGAAAAAAAAAAAAAAAAAAAATTGAGGCCCACCACTCAGTCAAGCTGGAGTGCTGATGTTGTGAAAGAAATAAGTGATTACTCAGAGGTAATAAAAAGCCATCATGGCCTAATTCAGAGCTGAGCCCTTTCAGCAGATGACTGAGAGCCTGTGGTGCGCTTGCACGTGTGAAATAAATACATGTGTAAATTACAAAGATTGATTGGTCAGGGACACCCTATGAGCAAAAAAACGGGTGTTTTTTTGGAGGGGTGTTACCTCAGTTTCTTGTTTGGAAAAGTGAGTAGTGGGACCAGGAAAAAAACAGAAGAAACCTGTAGCTTCTGGGAATGCTCCTCTTTACCATTTGATATGGAACGCCGACAGCAATCCCGCACAGAGCGACATGGAAAAAAGAATAAATTTTGAGACTGTAGACTTGCAATGGGGCCTGCCAGCATCCTACCGTAATAATTCTGGGGCAGTGATGGATAGTTCAGTAGATTTAACCACCGAGATGATTAAGCATGTGGTTTGAGCTCACGTGTGGGTGGTGGGGAAAAAAGCTCATTTTTTGAGCGTGTGTGTGTGTGAGAGAGAGAGAGAAGACTCTGTTCTGAAAAGAAAAACAGATACTTAACATGTCATGTGCAAATGAGAAGACGGACACCTTCTTCAATGTGCAGTGACGGCAGTTTTATTCTTCGATCCCATCACATCATAGCCAAGATTAATTATACAAATTAGTGTCTGTAATTGTAAAATTGCAAAATATTCAGTGGTGCAATGTTATTATTCTCAGCATAGAATGCGTCACTTAACCCTGCCCATTCAGAACTACTAACACACATTTCTAACCTTTGTCACTTTCCAGTAACCTCAGTTTCGCTTGGTATGCAGTAAATGACAAGGAATTAGGGAAAGCTCCTCTCAGTATCTCTCTGGTGTGATGAGAACCATATTTAAGATTTCCATTGACAACATGCCCTGTAAACAGTTTCAAGACCAGTAAACAAGAAAAGGAACCATCTAATAGATAATTATGGTTATTAATATGATTTATACATCAGGAGTTATGCATGTCCAAGCACCAAAGTACTCATAAATGAGTCACATCTTAATGTCTGTTTGTAGGGCTGTTTAATGGGCCCGTCAATGGAAGTCCCAATGCATTCCCACACAGTGTCATCGGCAGAGTTCTAGCCTCAGAATGTCTACACCATGCTGCACAAAAGAAGCTTTCAGAACCAGCACGGGTGCTCGCCGGGGCGACAGCAAAAAGTCTTAAATGGTTTGGGTCGGAGAGAAGGGTGGAGGGCGTCTGCACACAAATGGCTACTGTGACGTCAGAGGCGTCGGCTGTGGTATGTTCGAGAGAGGACGGAGTGTCTCACCACATGTGGTGACCTTCCTCCCCCAGTTCCCCGTCCCCCTGTAACTGGGGCCCCAAATTCTGTCTCAGTGGCCCATGGGACAAGGAACCGAGTTAGGGCGGAGGAGGGGGTGCATGGGGAGGGGTAGGGTGGGGAAAGAGTGGGGGCTGTAGGTTGTCATCCTTTGCTTTTGAAGGGACAGTAAATTAGAGGAGGTCTTCTTTCTCTGCCCCATCAGCTCTTGGCAGGAACCCAGCCCCTCTGGCCTGAACATACGGACCAGCCGGCTGGGCCGGGCCAGGCCAGACGAGCTTATAGGCTTGGTCGGGTCAGTCCGAGCAGGGCTTTCTTTTGCTGCTGGGTTTGGCTCAACACTGCTCCGTAGTTGCGGGTTCACTTCCAGCGATGACGCTTTTGTTCTCGTCAAGGCTGTGTGCAGGGGCCTGCTAATGCAATCAGCGAAAATTCGGACATAAAATATAATGGGGGCGGGCTGTGGAGTTGGAGTTGGGGTGGCGGTGGGGTGGGGGGTGGGGTGGGGAGTGGAGTTGGAAGAGTTATGGAGCAGGGACGACTACTCTCCCCTTTGAGCTGGTTCCGTTTTCATTAAATTTATTGCCCTCAGCCAGCTTCTGACCAGAACCCTCTCGGAGTCTACACCATGCCAGAGGGGCTACAATTGTATCACAGTGAACACAGCTGTTCAACCAAATGCATGTTTTCAGTGTGTGTGTGTGTGTGTGTGTGTGTGTGTCTGGTTGCCCCCACGACTTCCCCACCCCCAAAAACTCCTGAACAGATTCGACGGAATGCTGGTGAGTGGTGACTGCAGCTTTTTCTGCAAAACTATTATGTGCTTGATTGCTACAAGGTTTCCTGCAGTTCACAAACTTTTCAGGCGAGTCTGATTTTCATTTTACTTGTTTTTTTTCTTTCTTTCTTTCTTTCTTTCTCTCTCTCTCTCTCCCTCTCATAGAGTCGGTCGCCACTTCATGCTTCTCACTGTGTGAGTGTGTGTGTTTGGATTTTGGTTCCAAAAACTTGGAAAAACAATCTCCATCCCCGTGCAGTTCATGGTATCCAGTTGCTGGGAGCAATTCATTTTATTGTGAAAACATGGGGCCTCCTCAACAGGCCCAATCTCTTGCCTGGGGTCTCATGTATCTGCAGTGTCTACAGTCTCTGTCAGACCCATCATCATGTGTTGTCCTGTTAACACAGCATCGCCCCCCCTTTGAGCTGCATACAAATTAAATGTAAACTAGCCGCAAGCTGATGACGAGTGAACCAACTGAGATAACATGTGCATAATTGTATAATCTCCTGTTTTTTTTTTACATTTCAAGTGTTTGAAATGATGTTTAGGAACACAAAGTTCCAGGAGTGAACAATTATGTGGTTATAGGGACAAAATATTGAATGTATGACACCAGACTGAGTCTGGTTTGTGTTGCATCAGCTTATGTTGTTTGGACATGGACATGGAGGTATTTGGTTGTTTTGGGTAAACTCTTAGTGAGTGCTGCTCCCACTCAATATTTTGATGATGTGCTGGAAAGAAAATGACCTGCAATGGCTCGGCCACACCAGGAAATGGACGCTGAGATTTTGATAGGGCCAACTGGAAGGGATCACTTAGGAGCAAATTGCCTCAATTGCTGTTTTGAGCAGCTGATTTGTCCCATCTGTTGACAATAAA